>PVIH01006497.1:0-110377 GCA_004025045.1 Sigmodon hispidus | reverse complement strand
GCTTCAAAATACTCTCTCCAGAAACATATATTATCTGTACATATTCTTCTATGTATCTCCCATCATTTTAGGCACTCTTGTACCACTGATCAATCAATAAATCAAAGAAGATTACTTTCAGTTTAGTGGAAATCATATTACTATGAAAAAGTAGTTTTAAACATTTGAAATTTTAATTTTTTTTAAATTAATTCCACTTTGAATTTTCAAATATCTAGAAAATTTTGTCTCAGATTTTCTTGGCTTCTAACTTTGTTACAAAAATCTTCATAAATCTCTCAGTGCTGAAAAGGATGATTATTCACACAGAGAAACCTGCAAAGCCAATTTTTTTCTTTAATACCCTGCCCACTACAGCTCTCCAGAGTACTGATAATCATCAGGATGCCTGACATTGTTCCACTGTGCTCAACAGGGAGCTAAATCAACTTCTTTCATTGCCCTGTTTAATACCAAATCTTTGATTTTGGTAGTATTTCAACCACAATAGGATCTAGCAGAGCATAGTTATGAAAGTTATCTATTACCTCTAATTCTAAGTTTGTGAAGAACTCATATCATTATCTAAACATGACATTACCAATTTTTCTGTACCTTCTTTGTAAAGTGGATTAATGTCTACTCTTAAGAATTTGTTTTATTTATTTCCGGTAGGTTTGTGTGTTTGCATTTGTGCATTTATTGTGCATGTATATTGTGCATGCCGTGGAGCTTAGAAATGCAGTCCTTTCATGTGGAATGTAAAAGAGCACAGTCAACAGGAAAAATGTCAAAGCTTTGCTAAGATGTCTTACATTAAGTTGTTTAAACTTTCCCAGTCTTAGTTTATAATTTGTAAGTTGGGACACTGTATTAGAATTCAGGCATTATTTAGGGAAACTTTAGTCAATTCTGAGAATCAGGTCCCCAACAGGGTGTGACCAGAAACCATTGAGATCCAGGGACACTGACTTCCCTTTTGTTTTGTGCCTGTGTTCTTGGAGAGAAGGGCAGCAGTCCAGGTCCAAGAATTGTCTTAAGGTTCCATTTGTACAAGTGAGTGTTTATATAACACTTTAATAAATATTAATCCTTGATCTAGTATATTACAAGTAAATAATTCTGTAATACCTGGTCCCCAATATGGGCACCATCTATAGAAAGAGGTTTTTGGCTTCATCTGGCCAGAGGTCCAGACTTGCCTGAAACTGCTTTTTTAAATTACTTAGACATATTAATTTTATGCTGCTTGGCCTATGTCTTAGGCATATTTGGCATATCTTTTATCTTAATTTAGCTTAGTTTTATTAATCTGTCTTGCTACATGCCTGTGTCTTATCTATTATGCGATATGTTGGTTTTTTTTTTGGTGTCTGAATTTCCTTTTTTCTCACTCTGCCCTCCTCTTATCTATGCTCTGATTTCCTGCCTACTGTTATGCTGCTTGCCACAGTTCAAAACAGTTCTTTTATTTAAAGAATGATATTCATAGCATATAGAAAGGCATTCCCCCAATAGGACACCCTTGAAAGATCACTTTAAAAATATGAATAAAAAATGACATCAAAAAACTTTATTTTCTCTTTAGCACATAACTGATTTCTGAACAAACAAATAGGAAATATGGCAGGGGTTAGGTTAAACAGCACTCTAAGCAAGTATTAGTGAGCACTCACATGAAGGCATTCCTCACCAATGGGATTCATTCCTAAAGCTAAAATCACATTTCTCAGGTTTATATGGTAAGTAAATTGTTAATTACCATGATAATCTATTTGAAATCAGTATGGTTTACACAAAGTAAAAAGGCCACAGGCTAAAAGGTGGAATTAACACTTGTAATTAAAATTATTGTTCTTTTATGATTCAAACAGTGGTAGCAATGTGTCATTCTACAACTTTTCATATCTTTCAATAGTGATAATACTACCTGCTCCATTTCTCCAGCAGAATTAAATTTACTTTAATGATTACATGGGAAAAAAAGTATCTGAAGAACATCAATAAGGTAAAAGGGGATGTGAACCAAGATGAGATTAAAAAAGAAGAAAGTAGTTAATGCTAGCAGAATATTTTCTTCAAGGCCCTCAGGTATGCTCATCACTAATTCAATTAGCAAAAATCTTTGAGACATTTTTCATAATTAAATTATCATAAGGCAAAGGATTTTGTATGAGCCAGAAGAAAAGGAAAAAATAAATTTATTTTTAAGAGTATTATAGGAGAAAAGACAGCAAGAATGTCTTGATAGTGATGTGAGAATTATTCTGACGAGGAAGCTCAGGGAAAGAAAGTCTTTGTTTAAATGAAGTATCAAATCTTAGATGTGTTAAGGGTTTTAACCAGTAAACAAATACTGTGACAAGCAATGAAAGTAAGGTTTGGGTTTGAGAACTGGACTGTTAGATCTTAAATGAGAAGGAGCATTTGAATCAGTTCAGCTGAAGGATATTTTCACCTTTATCATTCACTATGCTTCAGGCCACAGGCTATCTGTCATGAAAAGTTAAAACCACTGGAAAGCTTCTCAATGTGCATCCACTAAGAGATCAGAGTACATAACCCAGAACATCCTGAACAATGTATTATACAAACTCATTACACCCCACAGTGCCCTTAAGAATAAGTTGCTTTTTTTACCTTCATTTTACACAGATGAGCCATGTGCTGGATCCAAGATTCCTATCTTTTTCAGAATTGACTCTGCACTGAGTACCTCTGTGATGCCAAGCTATGCAACTTTTAGCTGACTTTTGTGGAAGTGGCAAGTAACTTCCATAGGGAGAGTCAAAGATTTGCAGCAAATGCAGGCAAGAAACAACAATGTGACAGACATGAGAAAGAAGTGCTACTTCAGCTTCTATAGGAAAAGAAACAAAATCAACAAAACAATACTCTATCTGGAATCAGGAAGGGCCCATCAGAATAAAGTATAGGATGGATGCCTGAACCCTTTCTTGTTTAGAGAAGAAAGTGACTACAGATGACAGCAAGGTGAGTGCTTAAGCTCATTTTTCAATTTAAGAAGACACAGATGGAATAGAGTTCAGATAATTTACAAGGAATTCACCAGACTGGATCTGGGCATAGTATGTGGGATCTAAACTTGGTGTAGAGTTTGGAGCTGACATTGGTGCTTCAAGTGGAGTAGGGCATGACAGAAAATACTGGGTTACTATTTATGTCTCTGCTATATGTGGTGGATATGGGTTCCCTGGTAGAAAGTAAGATTAGAGTAAATTTTGAATCTCAAAACAAGGACAATGAGCTGGCAATGAGACCTATGGCAGAGAGCTTGGGCTGATAGTTCTGCTCCAAGATCATCCAGGGCTCTGATTAGAATTCTATGCTAATACAGCTTTGTATGGTGAGATACAGAGAATCTCTCTCTCTCTTTTCCTTAAAAGCCATCCAAGTTTTATTATGTGGCTGTAACACTAAAGGTTTCAAAGTCTAATCACCACTAAAAAATTCATTTCTAAACACATATTCAGTTTAAGTTTCTGACCTCTTAAGTATCTCACAATAGAGAATTATTTCAACACATAAAATCATTAGTGGGGCATTCAAGCCAAACTGATACCAAAGCACTAAAAGCAAAACAGGTAGAAAATGGGAGACTACAACAGGTGAGTGACCATCAAGAAAATATGAAAAGCAGAACACAACTATGGGCCTACCCATATAAGTAAGTAATATAAAGAAAACTAATGCCATAAGAGTAGCACCTAAGGGAAACTAACATAAGGTGAATGTGAGGCCAAAATAAGCTGCAAAAGACTAAACTTAAGAGAGAAAAGCACTATCTTTGAACACATAACAAAAGTAAAAATTAAGGTAGCAAAAAGAAAGGAAGGAAAGAAGCTCCACATATAACCTGTAAGATTTTTAAGAGCAAAGAAATAGAATGTCTTTTCTCAGTGGTTAACGTTAGTATCATAGAGGAAGATTTTTTGCTCTTATAAAAATACTTGACATTGAGTTGGAACATACATGGAGAGAGGGTAGAACTACACCCTCCAATCTCAGCTGTGTGTGTACATGTGCATATTATTGTTTTGTTTATTCATTATCATTTGATGGACATTTGAGTTGTCTTCCCACTTTGGAGATATGAGAAAAGCTTCCAAAGTAGCTACACCATATTTTCTTCCTGCCAGAAGGATATCTCTAACTCTGCATGTATATCAGCATTTAGATTCTTTAATTTTTTTATAGCTTGTAATCTGGGGTGGCTATTCTTTCATCATATATAAAGAATTCTGGAGGATTAAGCATGTAGTGTGATATTGTGACAGTCTAGCATGCCAAAGTCCCTGAATTTGATCTCCAGAATTACAAATTATTCTTCATGACTAAGTAAAAATAGAGAGTAAATTTGAGATTTTAAGCATTCTTATTCCTCAAAGTTAATATCGTCCTGAGGCCTGAACAACACCTAAAGTCCAATAGGTACTAAATATGAAAACCTGTGACTAGTCTTCTGTTAAGAAGTGAAACTCACTGATTTTTATGGCTGAAGTTATTAAAGGTTATCTTAGGATTTTAGGAAGATTAAAGTATAATATTGATTGTTTTCAAAATGTTTTACTTCACACAGTCAGACTTGTATATGAGATTAAAAAGAATAAATGTCATATGATCCAAATAATAAGAAAAAATTAAGGGCTTATTTAGTAAAGAGCAATATCAAAAAGTAGTGTCAAATGTAAGGAATGAAAATACGCAAGTGTTGAAAGCAGCAATATATACAACAAATATCTCCACCTTGTATAGGATAATAGAGAAATGAAGCCTATTTTAAAATATCTTTTGAGGAAAGCAATTTATAAAAAATGTAGACTATCAGAATTTTTAGACAAAAGAAGTCATAAGAACAGGTGATTTATAATAAAATAAGAATGATGCTGAATTTTGTATGTTATAGATATAATTCAAATTAATTCCTAAAGAGATAATAGTGAATATATAAAGGATTTGTAAATCCTCATTGAAGAGATCATAATATAATGTATGGTAATAGAAAAGATTAGGAAAAGTAAGCAAGAATTCCATACTGTCTAAGATGTCATACTGTTCTATGACCTGAGAAGTAAAATCACCATAATTCAAAAAATTTGCCTTTAAGACAAAAAACTTAATGATAAAACTTATAAAATTATAGTATTAGGGAATCAGTCTATTTAAAAAGATCAGTAGCCTGAGGCTATGGAATAAGCTTTCTCACTTAGACAAGGATTAAACTTTGTCTTTATAATCTTAGACAAGGTGAACATTATCCTGTGTCTAAGAATACTTACCTGAAAATTAGTCATGACCACATTTACTCCACAGTTACTGGAATGATTAAATAATAACATCTATAAAGTATTCAGTTCATGGCAGACACTCAATATATGATAATTTTTATAATTATTATTAGGTATAATCACAGAATGTTTAAAAGACAAATTATATTAAACTGGATGACACTGTCATGACTGAATGTCAACTACATCAAATTAGACAGATAAAGTGAACCAGGCATTATCTATACAAGTAGACTTATTTCAGGCAGAGAATACCTATGGAAAGAAATAAAATATTCATTATTGGTCAATGATTAAAATCTACTTGACTTCCAACAAATCTTAACTGAATATTCAATCCATATTTTGTTCAACCATCAAGTATATATCCTAAATGCATTGCTTTTGGCCTTACTGACCTCCTTTGCCTACTCCTCCACAGTCTCACCAGTATCCTTGCTGTTTCTCAGTAGCCCAAGACTGCACCAAACATATGGCTTCATTTCTTACTGTTCTTTCCACTAAGAAACCTTCTTTACAAAGATTTCTTTATAACCTGAGACTTTATGTTCCCAAATGTTACTTTCTTTTTTCTTTCATTTTTATTAATTCTTTACAATTTATTTTACACCCCAACTGCTGTTTCCTCTTACTATTCTCCTCTCATTTCCTTCCTCTATCTTTCTTATACTCCCCCATTTACTACTCCTCCTTCCATAAATGAGAAGGCCTCCTCCCATGGGTATTAAGAGAGTAAGAGTTGAGGTAGGAACCAGCTCCTACCCCTGCATTAAGGGTGCTGGGTGAAGCAACACAAAATGGAGAATAGGTTCCCAAAAATCTAGCTTAAGCAACAGGGATAGGCCCTACTCTCACTGCTAAGAGCCCCACAAATAGACCAAAGGACACCATTGTCATACACATGCATATGTCTACATAGGTCCCATGCAGGCTTCTTACCTGTACAGCCAGAGTCTCTGAGTTCTCAGAAGCCCAGGTCAGCTGTGTCTATGGGTTTTCTTGTTATGACCATAATATCCCTAGCTTATACAATTCCTCCTCCCTCTCTTAAATAGGACTCCTGGAGCTTGGCTCAGTGCTTAGCTGTATATCTCTACATCTGCTTGTATCAGTAACTGGAATGAATGTTCTCTGGTGACAATTAGTGTAGTCACCAATCTGATAACAGAAAAAGGCCAATTCAGGCACATTCTAAACTATTTCTAGGAGTTTTAGCTGGAGCCATTATTGTGGACTCCTGGATGTTTCTCTGGCACCAAGTGTCTCTCTAACCCTCAAATATCCCCTAATTAAGATATCTCTTTTATTATTCTACCCCTCTGTCTCACCCCTATTGCACCCAACCAGGTCTGTCATGTTCCTATGTTCCCAAGCTTCTACCCCCATCCCAGTTTTCCCAGGAGAACTCTTCTATTTTCTTTTCCCATGGAAATGCATGTATCCCTCTTTTATCCCTCATTGTTAGCTAACAGACATAGGGCCATGTCTTATAGGCGTTTTAACCTTTTCTTTATACCTAAAAGCCTGAGAATGCAAACAGATACATATCTTTTATCCTGCACAAAATGCAAGTTCAAGTACCTCAAAAACATGAAGATTAATCCAGTTACACTGAATCTAACAGAAGAGAAAGTAGAAAGTAGCCTTGAATGCATAGGCACAAAAAATAATTTTCTGAATATAATACTAGTAGCATAGACACTGAGAGAGACAATAAATAAATGAGAGCTCTTGAAACTGAGGACAAATGACACTGTCAATAATATAAAATATGAGCTTACAGAATGGGAAGAGATCATTTAAACCCTACTATTCCAGATGGCTATAATGAACTCAAGAAACTAGACATCAAAATACCAAATAATCCAATTTAAAAATTGGTACATATATAAATACAGAATTTTCAACCAAAGAATCTGAAATGGCAGACATATACTGAAAGAATTGTTCAACATTATTAACTCTCATGGAAATGCATCAAAACAACTCTGAAATATTAACTTGCTTATTTGTCAGACTAGCTAAGATCAAAAAACACTAATAGCAGCTTATGTTGGAGATATTGTGGAGTAAAAGGAATACTGCTCTACTGCTGTTGGGAAGCAAACTTGTATATCCACTTTGGAAATTAATATGGTGGTTTCTTAGAAAATTTGGAATCAATCTACCTCAAACCCAGTTATATCAGTCTTGGGAATATACCCAAAAAACTGCCCAATCATACTACATGGACACTTACTCAATTATGATAATAGCAGTCTTATTTATAATAGCCCAAATGGAACTACAACCTAGATGTCCTTCAACTGAAGAATGGATAAAGAAAATGTAGTACATTTACACAATGGATTACTACTCAGCAGTAAACAATTATACCATAAAATTTTCAGGCAAATGGACTGAACCAAAAAGAATGATCCTGAGTGAGATAACCCTGACTTAAAATTGTTACTTTCTTAATGATATATCCACACTTCATTCTTGATATTTTTTCACAGCAAGGCTTTTATTCTTAGTTCTACTCTTGTTCTGTACTATTGTTCAAATTTTACTTCATATTATTAAAAAACACACAGCCAGACATTGGGCAAAATCTATATTAGAGAGACAGAGAAACAAGCCACAGCCACTTCTCACCTAGCAAACTTCTCACAAATTCTCAAATTTACTTTTTCTGAGTCCTCAGGCAAAGGAGAACAGGGCACAGCCAACAGGTTGAACTCTTGCCTTCTCCTCTTTTTTGCTCTGCCAAGCTATATCACTCTCTCATTCAACTTTTCTAGTCCTGGGAGTAAAGGTGTTGGTCACCTCTCCTTGACCTTCATGGCTTAGCTGTGTCCTATAATTTTTACAAGCTTTATTAAGTATAAAATATATCACCACATATCCCCTTTGTGTCAAAAATAAAAAGGTTATAAATAATATAAGACAAACTATAAACAATAAGTACAATAATTATATATAACATATACAAGCAATAATTACATCAATAATGTCTAGTCCATTAGCAATTCACAAACTCAGAGAAAATACTTTATTATTAATCTTATCTTGGTGAGTCCAGAGTGTTATACTTAATTCATTTTCTAACCTAACTTGTATTATCAACCAAAAACTATGTTTAGATATCTCTCAAACTTACACACTTTATACCTCTTAGTGAGCCTCTTTCCTGAATCTGTCACTACAAAAACTATAAGTATTTAGTCTGCAACTCCCTCAGAGACCCAAGAAGAAGATAATATTAACTGAGTAAACAAGATGTGCAAGCAACTAACTTCCAAAAATGCAAGAAATGACATAAAGCGCTGGCTGCCTAGACAATCACCAAGATTCCTCTGTAAAACCAACCATCTGCTTTAGGCCTACAGTCCTAGTATATCTGACAGACTCATCTTTGAACAGCATATTCTTAAAAACCTTCCTACCTTGTTTTGTCAAGGTTTATCAGTTCTTTCTTTTGCATTCTGCTTGTCTCTTTGGACAGCATATTTTCAGCAGCTGATGCAAGGGAGCTTTTCTTATCTAGTGGCTAATTTTACCACAAAGAAAGTAAACTCCATATGGAGTTTCTTCATTGCCCGTCATCTTCTCTGAAGTAGATTATACTTGCATGATTTCTTCTTGCATTTTCTCCCTCCAAACCTTGTTATACAAATGTTGATTGTTAAAATCCATGGCCTCTTTTATTATTAGTCATTACATGGAGATATATATTCTTAGTCTGGGTTACTATTGTTATGATAAATTACCTGGCTTAAATAAACTTGGGGAAGAAAGCATTTGTTTCGCTTACATTTCCAAAACACTTTTTACCATTGAAGAAAGTCAAGACAGGAACTCAAATATGACAGGAATCTGGAGGCAGGAGCTGTTGCAGAGTCTAGGAAGAGGTACTGCTTAACGGCTTGCCACTCATGACTTGCTCAGTCTGATTTCCTATGGAACCCAGGACCACCAGCCTAGGGATGGAACTGCCCACCATGGTCTGATTCCTCCTATGTTAAACACTAGGTAAGAAAATGCTCAGTCTGTATAATGTTAATTGTATTTGTTTTCAGGATTGACCATTTGGTACTAGATAAACAATTGATTTCTTCCCTTGAAAAAAACTTTTTCTCTCACTATGATGATTGATGAATTGCCTATAGTTAGTTCTGTGTGTTATAGTGAGGCTTCATGACCTTTTCCCTATCTGCCTTACTATGTCTATGGTTCTCTTTTTCAACTCAGGTTTAGGTAGTCATGTTGGTGAGATACAATGTGTATAGTTTCTGACATTACTTGGAGACACAATCACATAACATTAAGAAAGAGAAATGAAAACAAGTGTTCGTTGCAGAGGGAACAAAGGAGACAGCACAATGATCGTCATTAAAATTTTTCAAAAGGCTAAAACTTAAAGTATAAGACAAATGATTGCTAAGTGAAAAAAATGTAGCCTTTGGTCTCTTGCTTCTCTTGGGCATATATATATATTACTATTAATCTTATATATATAAGATTATATATACATATTTTATATATATATATGTGTGTGTATTATGTAATCCATACATAGGTGATTCCAGTGGCATCAGAGATGATTTACAGAGACTTTAAATGTAATCTATTTTGGTTCTTGCTTTATTTTAGCTTACACATGTTTTTGCTTACTAGATTATACAATCTTTGAAGGCAAGTCCACTTATATTTGACATTCTCTAAACATTTAATCATAGAATACAGCACATTTTGGTAATTTAATAATTATATGATTAAAATCAATCAGTAAACATTTTCCTATTTAATGTGTTTATCTATTGTAAATGACATCTTTGAGGAAGAAAAAATATTAAATTCTTAGGAACTCCTAATATATTCTCATTCAAGTCCTAGTCCCTATGTTCAGTGCTGCTCAGAATTTGAGATATGGTTTAAAGATTGGAATAAAGAAATTTTATGTTCTCTTGAAACTCAAAGTCTAGCAGGGAACTGAATCAGATAATAAAGTAAGTGACCAAGCAAGGTCATTTCAAGTAGAATTAATTATCTGTGACAGGACAACTAAGGAATGTGAGTTGGGAAGAGTGGGCTACTTTAGACAGCTGTGCCAGGAAAGGCACTTTGTCATACTCATTTCATATGTAGAAATTGACCTCTTAATCATCTATTTAAAATGATGAAGGTAATTTTTGAAACACAATGTTCAACAATAACAGTATAATATGGAAAAAATTGTTTCAAAATCCAAGGCAATAATCTTTTTTAGTATGTCATTGTCAAGAGCAGTACAAATGCAGCATGTAATATCTTGAAAATAAATGGCCATGACCATATCAGTATAAAAACAAACCTGAATTGCCCTAAGACAATTGATATTAAAAAGATATATATATATATATTTTTTTTACCAGGATTGTACAATCTAACCTTTTGGCTAGTGAAACTATGGATGATTTTTCAATTTTGCCAATTTATTAGCAATTCAATGTTATTGACTATCTCTTAATTGTCAACTTTTTATGAGTTGCTGTTTCTTTGCCAACTTAGATGAGCTCCAGTATTTACCATTTATATACATTCTGCCAGGATCCTATGTGCCTCTTCTATATCACTGGAATATTTAGCATGAGAAAATTGATACATTGAAAATTTAATAAAATTTGGAAAAACAATTTAAGGCAAAAATTACATGTAACAATACAAATTTATTATCCTCTGAACTCAAAATAGAAAAGACTGTATGTTCCTACCTCCTAGTTAAAATATTGAACAAGAATCCTGAGTAATGATTTGGAAACACTTAATTGCAGAGAAAATGTTATCTAGATTAGTAGGTGGAGATACATTAATGTCATCATTCTTTCCTCTGTTATTCCCTATGAGTCAGTGGCACAGAAAGTGCAAACTGCTTAAGTAAACCTCCAAGATCTCCCATGTGAAAGTGATGTTGATTAAATGCTGTATCTCTACATTGGGCTGCAAAATGAATAACTGTTCATCACAGAATTTTTTATACTTAGTGAGGTCTTATCAAATGGCAAATGAGTTGAAGTATTGGACAGCATTTCATTTTTCAAAGACTTACATGTATCCCAAATTGTGTTTTCTATTTTTCTACCATAGTAATATGCTGATGTTCCTTTTATATTAATTTCTGTTTGGCTCACTTTCTGGTATTCGTAATAACAATTGTAAACTATAGTGGATTTAGGTGCTTTTGAGCAAGACCTAGGCATGGCTTTAAGGTTTAAGGACCCCTGTAGGGGTATGCTCAGCCTCCTTTGAAGACTAGTTGAATAGTGGCATGCTGCCTGCCTTTCCTGTTTGTTCCTGTGTTCTAGGAGAGAGGATTGCCACCACTACTGTGTGGGACAGTTCAACTCTCCAGGAATTGCCTAAAGGTTCAATTTTGTATCAGTGAGTATTTATATAAACCCCTTAATAAATATTCATTCTTAATATAATCAAGTGCCAGTGAATAATTCCTATCATATCAAACAATTAAAATTGCCTCTAACTTAATGTCATTTTGTACATTTGACAGCTGTCTAGTTGTATCTATCCAGGCCTAGCCCAAGTTTAAGTCTTACATCTGAAGTCCTTCAGCAACTTATAAAATATTAACTTAGAGACTTAATTTTATAGTAAATGCTGGGTCAGTTGTTCAGGTTTATTATTAATTAGCTCTTAGACTTACCCATATTTTTTTATCTATGTTTAGCCACATTGGTTGGTATCTTTCTTCAGTCTGGCATTCTCATTTTGCTTCCTCTATGTCTGGCTGGCATCTGTTGCTCTGCTTTTCCTCTTCCCAGAATTCTTCTAGTCTGGCTCCACATTTCTACTTCCTGCCTGACTATTGGCCAATCACTGTTTTATTAAACCAATACCAGCAACAACATATTGCAATTGATTGGTTAACAAATAACCAGAGGACACAACAGGACCATGCTTCTTGGTGATAAACTTCATAGAAGGAGAAAGTCAAAAAAGCTGAAAGTTTACTGTGCCCTGCATCAAAGCAGGGGAACTACATATAAAATACCAGCCTCTGCTAAAGGCTCTTATTATTCTGTAATTACTTCATAGACATTTTGAGAAAATCCCAAGGAACATGCTATCTAAACTAGTAAGATATTAAAAAGAATACGGCTGAATATTAAATTATGATCATTTTACTCAATTGTATAATCTATTAATAATTAATTTTTGCTATCATTTTATTATACTCAAACTCTTACTTTAAAATTGAAGGCCTTTATTTGTTTTTCTTTTTAAAATAAAAAAAATCATAAGTATATTGAAATAAACATAACATTTACAAAATGAACATAACTTATTACTATTAGAGATACAACAAAACAAAAACAAATCCTGCCTATGGAACTCATATTTTAATAGAAGCAGAAATGAATTCTCTAATATTCAAAGGCTAGATACTCTATTGAAACAGACCATAATTAGGACCTGGTAAATGGTTGTAATATAAACAATGTGAGCAGATTGGATGTCACAGTAAAAGTGAGATGGGAGTGAAGAGATATAGCCCAAAGGATACCTAGGTGAAAAGGGTAAGTTGCAAGAACAGCCAATTCTAAGGCCATGATGAGAGTGGTGAATTCCAGAAAGGTGGAATTCCAGTTAGGTGTACAGGGGGGTTTGAGTATCAAGAGTAGCTGGGGGGTAAGAAATAACATAAAAATTCTTAAGTTATAATGGGTAGGTAGCTGGAATATACTACTGTGGATACTATTACTTTGTAGGAGTGAAGAGTATTAAGTGGAACAGGATTGGACTTAGAATCACATATTTTCCAGTTTTAATTCATAGTGATTGTGTAGAGTCATGAGTTTTTCTTACTCATTTCCAGATATGCTTACAATCTGCTTTCTTAAAATCCAACCTTCCCCTGTAACCTCTTATATCATCTCATTAGCTCTTTCAGGTCACTTTTTCCTTACCTAGTAGTCCCCCTTCTATATTACTGACCCACATTTTATGAAGATCTCTATAGTAAGACTAAAGGAGAAGAAATAGGAGTAATAAAGTCAGAAAAGAGCAAAATATAGAAGCAAATATAATATATGTGGCAGAATGGGTAAAGCTGGTAGAAGCAGAATGTAGATTAATAGAACAGGGAGCATATTTTAAAGGAACAGCAAACAGGTTTTGCTAGCAGTCTGGATGTGCTGTAAGAAGATAGAAGTCAGATATGATATTAGCACAATCAGAGTGCATGAGTTGTGAGGGAAGAGATGCAACATGTAACTACATGAGAAAGGAGAATGTCTCACTGGGCATTGAGTAGGGAAGATGAGGTTTTCTTTGTGGAATCCACTACATTAAAATGCCTGTAGTCATCTCAGCAAATACAACAGGTACTAGGTAACACAGACGAAGCTAGAGTTAAAGAATCTATATTGGAAATGTTCATGCTTCAAGGGCATAGTTAAAGCTATGACAGCATAAGGGAATAAGTGTAGACAGACTTTTACTTGTGTTTGTTGCCCTTCAGGTACTACAATGGAAAGAAATTCATCTCCCAATTTCAGTCTATGGATTTAGCAATGAAGTGAAGGTATAATGGAAAAATATGCTAGATTTGACTTTGTGTCAAAGAAAGTAAAATATCTGAGTTTCAGTTTCTTTACCCATAAGAATGATCCTCTTTATAGTTATTGTTAACTTTTCTGCATTTTAGATTCATTTTACTGTTTTTTGATAAATACAAAATAAAGAAGGAAAACAAAACAAAACAAAACAAAAAAAAGAATGAGCATAGTCAACACTGACATCTTGACAAACATGAATGTGAGACTGCACATAAAATAAAACATCTTATAAACTGAAAATACCTATATGTAAATACAGAATATCATGCTTTCAAGATGAACAAACTACAGAGAGAGCACACACCTTACCTTGACTAACAGGATTCTACCTTTGTGCTAAATAAGCTGGTATCCTATTACCAATGACTCTGAAGTGTTTCAGGGGTGTTAAATGGTTTAATTAGAAGGGAGGGAACTTTCATCAGTGCCTGGTAATCACCTGTCTGTTATTTATAGACAGGATTCAAGATAACAGGGTAGAAATCAGATTTATCAACAAGGAAGAGGGTATTCTCAAAGTAGATGAAGGAAGTTGTATTTTCTCTTTTATCATATTTTTATTTAAAAGTTTATGTTTAACATACCCACTATGGTTATCCCTCTGTCCCTTCTTCCCAGTCATCCCCCAGTCATTCCCCATTTCATCCTGCCATTCATTTCTCAGAAAGGGTAAGGACTTCCAGAGTAAGATAATAGAGTTTAGTATATACAGTTGAGGTAGGACCAAGCCCCTCCTCCTGGTATCAAAGCAGAGTAAGGTATTCTTCTGTAGGGAATGGACTCCAATAATCCAGTTCATACACTAGTAATAAAGTCTCTTCCCATTGCCAGAGACCCCACAAACTGCTCACCCCATTGAACTGTCATCTATATCCACATCCACATTATTTCAGTCCTATTCAGGTTTCCCAGTTGTCATTTCAGACTTAGTGAGCTCCCAATAGCACAGGTCAGCTGTCTCTGTGGGTTTACTTATCATGTTCTTGCCCACTTTATGCATACAATCTCTCCTCCCTTGTTTTGCCTGGACAGTAAACTCAATCCAGTGCTTAGTCTTCAATTTTTGATTCTAATTCCATCAGTTCCTGGATAAAGATTCTATAATAATAATTAGGATGGTCATCAGTTTGAAAATAGGGAAGAGCCAGTTTAAGTGCCCTCTCCATTATTGCTTGGAGTCTTGGCTGTAGTCATATTTGTGAGTTTTTGAGTGTTTCCCTAGCACGTGGTTTCTCTTTAACCCAGCAATGACTTCCTTTATCAAAGTATCTCTATTGATATTCTCCTTCTCTGTTTCTACCCCAACTCAACCATCTCATTTCCTCATGTTCTCTCCCCACATCCCCTTACCTTCTTCCCATGGTCTCAATTTACTTAGGAGAACTTTTATATTCATTCTTCCCAGGGGGTTTCAAAAATGTCTTTCTTAAGTTTGCCCTTGTTACCTAGCTGCTCAGGGGTTGTGGATTATAGCCTAGTTATTCCTTACTTTACTTCTAAAATCCACTTATGAGTCAGCACATACCATGTTGTCTTTTGAAGTCTGTGTTACTTCAGTCAAGATGATTTGGTATAGTTATATCCGTTTGCCTACAAATTTCAAGATGTCATTTTTTATTGCTAAATAGTACTCCATTGCATACATGGACCACATTTTAAAAACATATTACTCACTTGAGGTGCATCTAAGTTGTTTTGAGGTTCTGGCTACTATAAACAATGTTGCTATGAATATAGTTGAACAAATGTAGTTGGTGTAAGAATGTGCATCCTTTGCATATATGCCCAAGAGTAGTATTGCTGGAAACTACCATACTAATTGCCAAAGTGACTGTACCAGTTTACGTTTTCACAAGCAATGAAGGACTGTTCTTTTTATTCCACATCCCTTTCAGCATAGGCTGACATTAGTGTTTTTGATCTTAGTAATTCTGACATGTATAAAATGGTATCTCAATATGGTTTTGGTTTACATTCCCCTGATGGCTAAGGATATTAAACAGTTCTTTAAGTGTCTTTCAGCAAATTAAAATCTTCTGTAGAAAAATTCTCTACTTAGCTCTGTACTCCACTTTTAATTTTATTATTTAGTCATTTATCTCTAGATTCATAAGTTCTTTATATATTTTGGAGATTAGCCCTTGGTCAGATGTAGGGTTAGTGAAGATCTTTTCCAATCTGTAGGCTGTCGTTTTTATCTCATTGACTGTGTCCTTTGCTTACAGAAGCTTCTAAGTTTTAGGATGTGCCATTTGTTAATTGCTGTTCTCAGTATCTTTTCTATTGGTGTTATATTTAAGAAGTTGTCTCCTGTGCCAATGCATTCAAGGCTATTTCCTGCTTTTTTAAATCAGATTCAGTGTAACTGGGTTTACTTTGAGGTTTTTCTGCAAGGTGATAAACATGGATATATTTGCATTTTTCTACATGCCACTGTCCAGTTATTGCAGCACCACTTATTGAAAATACTTCTTTTCCATTGTATATTTTTCACTTTTTGTCAAAAATCAGGTATTCATAGTTGCGTGGATTAATGTCAGGGTCTTCAGTTCGATTCCATTGATCCACAGTCTGTTTCTATGCCAATACCAAGCTGTTTTTACTACTGTAGTTTTATAGTGGAGATTGAAGTCAGTGATGATGATGCTTCCAGAAGATTTTATTAAACACAATTGTTTTAGCAATCCTAGGGAGAATGTTTTGATTTTTTTATGTGAATTTGAGTATTGCTCTTTCAAGGTTTGTGAAGAATTGTGTTGAGATTTTGATGAGAATTGCATTGAATCTGTAGATTGCTTTTGGCATGATTGTCATTTTTATTATGTTAATCTTATGCTTACAAGAGCATGGGAGATCTTTCCATTTTCTGATATGTTCATCAATTTCTTTTTTCAATGACTTCAAGTTCTTGTCATAAACGTCTTTCCCTTGTTTGGTTAGAATTAACCCAAGATATTTGATGTTATTTGCAACTATTCTGAAGAGTGATGTTTCCCTGATATTTTTTCAGCCCTTTTATTATTTGTGTATAAAAGGTCTATTGATTTTTTTGAGTTAATTTTGTATCCTGCTATATTGCTGAGGGTGTTTATCACTGTAGGAGTTCTTTGGTAGAATATTTGGGGTCATTTATTATACTATCATATCATCTGCAAATATCAAAATTTAACTTTTTTAAATGTACATTCTGTGTCTCAGAGATATGAGATAATTTACTTGTGGTAACAGGGGCAGAACATATGGTTTGATTGCCATTTTATAAAGTCTTTGCAGATTTTTCCTACAGGAAACAACTTATGAATTTTTTGTGTGAAAACAGCTGGTTGTATATCTCTGAGCATTTGCACAAATATATGTGTGAGTCTGCAGGATGCTTACTTTCAGGCAATAAATAGAAAAGATTTTCAGTCTTAGAAAATATATTAAGATTACACATTGGCATTTTATTCTCTCCAACATGGCTACTTGACTCACAGAAAGAAACTTCAAAAATAGGTATGTTGTGTATCACTCAACCAGAGACCTACAGTACTAACAACCCTTAGGGATAAGATGTCATAGTATTATAGTATGATTTCAGATGACAGCATAGTCCAGAAAGTAGATTCTGAATCAAAAGAAACATGTACAACAGCTAGCATCCTTTTCTGTGTATAAGTATATATACATGTGTGTATACCAGTGTGTATACATTCTTAAAAGATTAAAGAGGATGGAGGGGTAATATCATGTAATAAAATTGACTTACTAGATTGTTTTACCATAACTATTTCTTTCCTGTTATTACCTCATATTTTCCAAGTTAATTCAAACTCTTAAAATGCAGCAACAACTTTTCCTTTTGACTATTTATTTGAGTTACCAAGGTAAGGTACAGGGGATGCACTATAAGATCTTCAGAAATTTACAGCATGATCTGTAACCATATAACCCATGATACTACTCTGCCACTGGTACCTAATTACCATTTCAGTGAATCACGCTAAACAATCATATTCTTGAGAACACATTTAGCATAAAGTCTTATTTATAGGGAAAGTGATCCTGGTCTTCCTCATACAAGTAGATAATATAAATGAGTGAAAGGAAAAGAAACACAAAAACAAATTCATTTTTAAAAGCTTGGAAAAGCTGCTCAGATATACACAGAATGATTTTCTCATTTTCGTAGATTTTCTTACAAACCAATACCAAAATTTTCTAGCCAAGGTCCAGCACTACAGCTTAAAAGTTTCTAATAATGCCCCCAGAATGTGTACGGTCATGTGGGTATAGGTGGGCATGCATCTCTGTGTGTATATGTGTTTGTATGTGTTGCTAGTAACACAATGAAAGGACTTATGCATGCAAAGCAAGTGGTGTACCACTGAGCAATATAGCTACCTATTTCTTTTGAGGTATGTTCACTATGTTGCTTGAGATCAAGAGTTCAAGGCTAGCCTGTGTAACAAACACTTCGTTTCAAGCAATAATACTACATCAGCTTCTCTCATTACAAAAATGAAACAAAAATAATTGGCACAGCTAAGAGCAAATTTAATATTACTTTTATTATATTTGTGATTATGGAAAGATTTACATTATGAGATAAAACCCATCCTAAAAGGCAAAAACTTCCAGTCTCCTAACTGCTGTCTTCTTCCCATTTCTATAGGAGTCTTTTAATTTATTTGCCATGTGACCCCCAAGTTTAACCTTCTCTGAAAATTTCATTGGATGTGGTGAGGATATGATGAGATCAGAGTAGTTTGAAGCCATTATGTATGTTTAATATACAATGTCTTCAGGTAGTTGCAGCTGTTATTAATTCATATTGTTGATTATTTGCATAGAGGTCCACACAGTAACTGTCACTCAAAAAAGTCTACTACTGTCATAAAATATTGTCTGTGTTTTTTCCTATTTTTGCCTAGTTCAAACTCCTTGCCTCTCTAAAATCTATTGTTTCAAAACCCTGTGATAGCTCCCATACCATAAAAATAAATTCCCCCTTTATTCATGAGCTTCATAAAGCTTTGCTCAGCACATCTCCACTGTGACTTGTAAATTTCAGCTGTACTGCCCTCATTCTTTCTCATAGTCCTGGTTGATCTTCAAACTAGATAGACAGAATCCATTACCAGATCCTTTACACTTTCTGGCCCTTCTTCTAGAAATAATCAAATAGCTACATATGTAGTACATTTGCCTAATTTTCTGGGGGATCTGATTTTATTGGGGGGAACAAACATAGTGGGTGTGGTCTTCCACTGCTACTCGGAAGAAAAATGTGCTCTCTACTTAAAGGCAAACCTATCCCTTTGCCTGTAGTTATCTGGCTGACTTGAACTTATGAAGAACTTCTAACATAGTACTTTAGCATTTTCTCCAAAAAAAAAGAACTTCTATCCAAGTGCTTGAAATAGTATCTGACCTGTAACAGAGATATAGCATCCTTGTGTTTTATGAATGTTTAGAAAACCTAAAGCAATGATCAATTGCAATTTTCAGAAAATTTAAATTGTCATAATTTATAAAAATAAACTGGTATCCTAGAAATGAATCTGATAAGTGCTAAAAAATGTTACCTGAGAAAAGGGAAATTATTATTATTATTATTGCCTTAACTGTGTTAATGTCTGAAAGTAATGGCAAGTCACAAGATAAGGTGACTGTCTGCAATCCATACCCAGTCATAGAAACCATCATAGCCACTGCACTTAACTTGATAAATAACTAGCTGGGAAACTAAGACAGGAGTTATGACAAGTGTCCACAGTCTGAAGTGTTTGGTAGGTCTCTGATATACAACTATAGAACCACACTCCTTAGAAAGTAGCATCCACAGTAGTACTCCTTTGAAAAACACACTTTCATGTCTATTCCCAGATTTCCCAATTTGGAGGACTGAAATTTAGTGGGTTACCCTTATGCATCTAGAAAGTAGAATATTGGAATAGGTTTAGAACACATTGAAACTCTCATTGTCTAATCTTATTTCTACCTCCTCCATCATGCTGCCTGTTAGAATTTGGACATGTCAGGTGTGCTTTCTCATTCTCAACACCAACAAATCCAAAATGGGTATCATTGCAACACCAACTAATAGGAATTTGCAATACAGCAATAAAGAAGATAATGGAAAATACTTACTATAGTTATAGGAAACAATGACCTATGCTGTAGTTTATTGAACCCCAATATAAACCCATAGAAGCTTATGCGACCATTACATATATTTCATAGCTGGCAAAAATAAACTTCAAATAAACAAAGAGACTCACACAAGGTCATTCAGCTGGTAAATGGAAAGTCAAAAATTTCTTGAACTAAAGTAAAGAAGTAAGTGCTTATATAGTGCCTGTTAGAAAGGGTGTAATAAAGGACTAGAAGGACTTCTAATCTTGTTTATGTAATTTAATACTTTTTTCTCACTATTTCCTTCTACTTTGTCAACAGGTTCTCATCCTCCTTTCTATTCCAGAGCAAACTACTGATTCACAATCAGAATGGGATGCAAGTGTAGCCTTCTCTGAAGAGTATCTTGCCTGATGCTCCTCTGAGTGTACATTTCCTACTTTGAACACAGGGACCTCTTTTATTGTTCTGTTCTACCTCCAGCCATCAAATTTAATTTTCTTTTATTTTCTTTCAATGGCAATGTAGACACATTCTGGCAGGAATATAATCATCTTTGTAACCCTTCCAGTACATACTATGATTACATGACAGCATTTTACCTAGACCATAAGTATGTGCTTGTGCAAGTGTCTGCTTATGTGAATAGTTTTTAAGTACACATCTAAGTATGTAAGTACTAAATGGACATGACAGTGATTAAAAGTTTTCTACACAGAAAATGTATTAGCTCTGCACTTATGCAAACTAATTGATATAATTATTCATTTTCAAATTAGCTTACTGAGGTCACTGAAAATATGTATGACTAGTCCATGCTATTTGCACCATGTGATTCATAGAATATATCTCTATGTAAAGATGCAAAATATCTATATACATACACACACATAAACAGTCTGTTAAAAGAGATAATACTAGCTGAAATTAAGCAGTTGTCAGCAAACTTTCTTTGTGAAGAGATGAATAACAAGCATATTTAATTTTGCAAATTACATGGTCTTTGAGTTCAGATAAAATATAGGCATAATTGGTGGTTCCTAAATTTCTAAACCATTATGAGGATTAAAAAATGCTGTATAGTTATTGTTAACTCTTCGGCATTTTTAAATTCTTTTTACTGTTTTTTTGATAAATACAAAATAAAGAAGGAAAAAAAAGAAAATGAGTGTATCTACTGCCTCAAACAGTTGTAAAAAAATGCATATTTAATATAATTATATAATTACCTACTAAACAGAGTCTTGTACCAAGATGAAAAGCTATTCAAAACAATCACAAGAAGTAAAGAAAGCCAGTGCGAAGTTCTCTGTATAGATATAAACAAACTATACACGCATATAGTTTTGTTGTAAAAGGAGGTTTCCAGCCATGTCTAGGCCAGAAGTCTGACCTGCCCATAGCTACTTTTCCCACCTAATATGACTCAGATGATTATATTAATTTCATTCTGTTTGGCCTATATCTCAAGTACATTGCTAACTAGCTCTTTCATCTTAATTCAACCCATTTCCATTAGTCTACCTGGCCATGTGGCCCATGGTCCATGGTTTACAGCTGACTTTGGGTCCCTTATATGTTTCTTCTTTGACAGCTGGATGGAGTCTGTCTGACTCCACCCTCCTTCTCCTGCCTCTCCTCTGATTCCTCCACCGACTTATTTCTACCTCACCCAACACTGGCCAAAACAGTTTCTTTATTTACAGAATGATTTTCACAGCATATAAAAAGACATTCCCATATCACTTTCTCTTTTCTGTTAAATCAAAAGGAAAGTTTCAATTTTAATGTAGCAAAATTGCATATAACAAAACAGCTTTCAAGAAAGAATTACAGTTATAATATCTAGTCTATTTATATTTAATAAAATTAAAGAAAATATTTTATCTTCTACCTTATCCTGGTGAGTCAAGAATTTCATACTTAATATTTCTTTTAAAATAGCTTAGAAAAAGTATACCTATAGTCCTCAAATCTTCAACTACATCAAAGACTACAGAAGAATATAATATCACACCACTAAACAGGAAGTGCAAGCAATTTCCAAAATCTAGAAATAACAGAGATGACACCTATCTGCCTGAATAGTCACCCAAAGTTCCTTTGTGACATTGGGGCATTCATCTTTGGCCTAGAGGCCCAGAGTCTCTGGCATACCTATCAGTGATGCAGGAAATCTGTCACAGTTCATCAGTCACTTCTCCTTGTGTCCTGAAGAATGCCTTGCAATTTTCTCTACACAGAAGGAACCTGAAAGGCCATCTTGGCTTGTTCTCTCAAAGTTCAGAGGTCTCTTTCCTATGGAACCTGCAGGTCCAGTTTATACAGCATACTGTCAATTAGTCAATACAAGAATAGTTTTTTGCCCAGTGGCTGTTGTCACAAATTAAATTCCATATAAAATTTATTCAATGCCCATCATTCTCTTGAAATACATTGGTGCTGACTGGAGCAGACCTGTCTCACTGTTCAGAAAAGTCAAAGTTCTTAAAATATTTTAAATGACATATTCTGTAGGTCTTTGAAGTTCTTGAAGACTATCTATCTAATTGACATGTATATTTGTATGCCTATATAAACGTAACTAACATGACATAAGTTTGATTATCATAGATAACTAAAATGCATTTAATAATTATAAATTATGATTTTAAATGAGTTACATAAACATCATACCTTAAACAAGAATAGAAAAATAAATACAACATAAAAAAATTGAGCTTCAATTTGTATCAATAAAACAAAAACCATCTGTCTGCTTTAATAATTCCTATATCATATTCTCCCCCACTCCCTGTGCTTTGACAAAGACTGACTATGGCCATTAATCATTTATTTTTTATTTTATAATTTTTTTATTATGAATAAAGTCATATTTTCTATCCATGTATATCCTTGTTCAAGGTCCCTTCCCCCTCCCACCCTCTCAGGTCACTCTCTCTTTTCCACATCTCCCCATCTCCTCCCCAGCATGGGAAGGAGGTCCTAAGGTCCAAGTATTGCTCATTTCAGACTCCACTCCTGGCAGATCCTGTTTTCTCCCCCCAACATCAAGACTTAGTCAGGTGTTCCTCTAGAGGGAGTGGGATCCAAGGTGTCAGTCAGTCTAGGGTGTTTCTGATCCCAAGCTGTTCAGTGGTTGTGGTTTGCAGCTTGGGCATGCTTTGCTTTTTTGTTATTTGTTTGTTTGTTTAGAGTCCACTAATGAGTGAGTACATCCCCTGCTTATCATCCTGGGTTTGAGATACCTTGCTCAGGAGGATATTCTCCAAATCCATCTATTTGCCTGCAAATTTTAGTATGTCATTTTTTCTTACTGTTGTGTAGTACAACATTGTGTAGTTTGTTTATCCATTCTTCAGTTGAGGGGCATCTAGGTTGTTTGCAGGTTCTTGCTATTATGAATAATGCTGCTATGAACACAGTTAAGCTTATTAATGTCTTTAGCATGTGACTATGCATCTTTAGAGTATACACCCAGAAGTGGCATTGCTAGATCCTTGGGGAGATTGATTCCTAGTTTTCTGAGAAACCATCATACTGCATTCCAGAATGGCTGAACAAGCTTACACTCCCATCAACAATGGAGGAGTGTTCCCCTTGCTCTGCAACCTTTCTAGCATAGGTTGTCATTTTATCTTAGTCAATCTGAAAGGTGTCAGGTGGTATCTCAAAGTTGTTTTGATTTGCATATCTCTGATGGCTAAAGAAGTTGAAAAAATGTTTAAAGCAATATTTGGGAAATTTGGATGTAGCTTTCTTTCTTTTACTACTTCGTGCTAATGAAGGGGCACTGGCTGTCTCATGGAGTCCTGAGGATTTGGATCATCTTAATTGACATCCTAGAAGCTGATCTTCCCATCAGAGTATTTTCAGGTGACCTTGGCAAATGAAAGAACATTTGCATAGAAACCATCAATGGGTTTTCATTTTCTATGGAAACAAAAGCAGAAACTTTTTTACCAAGCAACATATCCTTAGAAACATATTTTAAAATCAAGATATCTTTAAAATATACATGTTTAACTTATCCACCCTTGTAATCAATTGTCTTTCTGCAGTTAACTCACTAAAAGTTAAAAAATTTAAAAAAAAACAATAATAACCATAATCCAGATTGTGCATTGCCATCTTTAAGTTGCTTTTCATATTTTTATTTCTCTATTTTTCTTTTCTAAGGGCTTTCTGTATCCCTTTTCTTTTCTCTCCCAGTCTACTCATTCTTTTCCAGAGATATTTTATCCTGTTTATAGGGTTTTCTCCATCTGAATCTCTTTCATTGTATATCCTTAGATAACTTTCCAAACAGAAAAGCTTTTAAGGTGTTAGAACTGTTTTTAATTTCTGACTTCACCCACTTTGGCAGGTTTTCCACATGGTGGAGGTACAGAAGCCACACTTACTTCCTCAATTTTTAGTTGGCACAAAGTTCTTAAAAAGCCACATACCTTTTGCTGTTAAAACTGAGTCAGATAGCTTTTTAAAGGGGCTAGGTTGTAGCAGGGAAATCAGGAACTGTATGTGTATGAGTTGCAACAGAACACAGAAGGTGAGAGAGAGAGGTGTGGCCACTGAGAACAGGATTCGGACAACGCCTGGAGAGAGAAGGGACACAGGCACAGAGGTCTCTGAGGTCTCTGGTGCTGAGCACAGGTGAAGGGGCGGGACTTCCGATTCATGGTGGTAGGGCTCCAGGTCAGCAGGAGAGCACAGTGGCTTGGTGCATTGCTAAAACCTCTATTTAGTGAGTGATTCTAACAAAATAAACCTCACTTAAAACAAACCTCTCAGTGGGTTTTTACCATGTTAATTGGCGCCTGAATGCAGGGCTAATTCCACAAACCCGCTGGGTTCCACACCCGCAGACAGAGACGGTCTGAACGGCTTTGGCCCCCATCTGCATGCAAGAATATTCTGTAAGCAGCCAGGAAGGAATCTGCAAGCTGCAGAACCCCTGAGAGTCGGATTGACCCAGTTCTGGTGGTGCACGCCTGGTAGGATTTGTTGAAAGATTTAACAGAGACCCTCCCAGCCGGATTGCCACCTCCTTTAATGCACCATTGCTGCTGCACTATGACACCTGCTGACCGTAAGTCCTCATTACATCTGAGTAAGACAATTTTTTTTTCTTTTCTTCTAAAATGTCCGATCAGATAAAGTTCACAATTTTACTCACTTTTTCACAATGGTGATACAGGATTATTTCCAGGATTACGCATTTGGAGGTTATCTCCAGCCAGGAGTAATTTTACTTTTTTGTGTGATAATATATTTCATACCTACTTATTTTAAGGGATCTCAACATAGAGAGTATGAGGCTAAGATGTCTGGCATGGATGAACGTATTAAGACATTCCAGAAACTTATTGTTTCCATGGAAGAGAGGTCTACTTTGATCATAGAGGAATTTAGAGCTCCTATTGATGAAAATTTTAGAAAATTGGATGAAAAATTTAAAAAAAATGGATGAAAATTTTGTTAGAGAGGAGTACAGAGCTGATGTTGATGAAAATTTTAGGAAATTAGATGAAAAATTTTTTAAAAAATAGATGAAAATTTTAGGATAATGGATGGAAACTCTAGGAAATTTGAACAGAAGATAGTGGTAAGGGTAGATGTGGAGACTGGGAAAATGTTCCATTCTATGAAATTATTGGAGAGATCATTTATAGAAGACTTTAAAACACTGGAAAAGACCATTACCACTAGGTTGCAAGATCATGAGGATCCGCTTGGAGATTTTAGAAAAGGATTTTGAGGTGACACCTGCTCAAGATATCCCAGAGCCCCCTCTTAAATGGTGCTACTGCAGGGAAGGTTCTTTACCTACAGTGGTTACCATGAGGGGACTACCCCCCATCACTCCAGCTCTATTCCCAGTTGTGGCAGATGCCAAAAAACCACAACCACGTGGAAGGGCTTCTGACAATGTGGGATACAATTATGAACCTATACTCATGAAGGATTTAAAATCAATAAAGGAAGCCATAGTGAATTATGGCATACCATCATCTTTTGTGAGGCAATCCTTGAACTCATGGTCGGCACAGAATTGAGTAATTCCTGATGACTGGAAGAATTCGGCAGCCACAGTGTTGAACGATGGCCAGAACTTCCAGTGGAGGAATTGGTTTAGAGAAGAGGCTAAAGCCTTGGAATCTTAAGAACAAACTGGGAATGTTACCGTCTTCAAGGACCAAATCCTTGGGGAAGGCCAGTTTGCTGATTTATCAGTTCAGGCTACTTATGATGACCATGCTCTGTTGATGTGCTGTACTGCTGCCTTAAATGCTTGGGAAAAGATTTTGGACCCAGGACAGAGAATTGAGTCATATACCCAGAATAAACAACGTCCAATGGAGCCTTATACAGACGTTTTACAGAGGTTGACTCAGGCTGTAAATAGAGCAGTGTCAGATTCAGCAGTTAGGAAACAATTGATACTCTCTTTGGCCTTCGATAATGCTAATATGACATGTAAAAAATTGATCATGCCATTAAAGATCAGGGGTGCACCCATAGATGAATGGATTCAATATGCACTAAATGCTGAATATCTACACCATGATGAAGAGAATTGGGTAGGTCAACCATTGCTAATGCTAAGATGAGGAATCAAGGCATTATTTGCTTTAATTGTGGTAAGCCGGGCCATATAAAGAGAAATTGTAGACAAAGCATACATGGGAACTTTTCCAATCACAAGTGTGACTTAAACAGAAGGCCACTACATCCTACACTATGTAGGAGATGTAACAAAGGCAGACATTGTACGAATGAATGTAGATCTATAAGAGACAAGGATGGCAAGCTTTTACAATCGGGAAACGTATCTCGAGGCTTCCCCTGGGTAGCCCCCAAGAATCAGATCTCCAAGCAAAAAGGGTTCAGTCATATCCGGCCACAGTGGAAGAGCAATGTCCTCAGGATGAGTAACAAATCCCAAGCCTGAAACAATAGATCATGTAACCATAGACAATAGATTGCCCTTACAAGAGAAGTTGATGGTATCCAGCAAACCAATAAAACGTGTATTTTGGCAGACCTCCATAAATGAACAAAGACCAAAGTTGACAATAAGAATAGACAATATTTTTATGCAGGGCTTAGTTGACATGGAGGCTGATGTTTTGATCATAACTCAGCAGGCCTGGCACCCCAGGTGGCCTCTGAAGAAGGTGGATGTTCAATTTTTAGGTATTGGGACATTGTCTCAGGTAAAACAGTGTGTGAGATGGCTCAAATTCATAGGACCAGAAGGACAGAGAGGGAGATTGAAGCCATACATGGCCAACATAGCAGTGAACTTATGGGTTCGTGATCTCCTACAACAATGGAACACTCAAATTAAGATTCCTCCATGGCTAAATATTAGCCAAAGAACTAATCATGGCCTTGAAAGTACTACCTGAAGAGGCTATGTAAAACAGCCGTCGGTCATTCTGGTTGCACAAAGACGCTGTCTAAAAGCTGCAAGCACCCCTAAGACACTAACAGCCCTGCCTTTGAAATGGTTGACAGATAAACCTATTTGGGTCCAAAAATGGCCTTTGACAGAGGAGAAATTGCTAGCCCTAGAAGAATTGGTGCAGTAACAGTTACATCCTCAACATATTGAAGAATCAACCAGCCCATGGAATTCCCCTGTATTTGTGGTCAAGAAGAAGTCTGGGAAATGGAGAATGGTGACAGATCTAAGAGCAATTAATAAGGTGGTTCAACCCATGGGCACCCTACAATCTGGTATACCTTTACCTTCTTTGCTACCTAAAGGATGGCCTATAATAGTTATTGATCTGAAGGACTGTTTTTTCACAATAGCTCTACAGGAACAAGACAGGGAAAAGTTTGCTTTCACTATACCTAATTTTAACAATTCATACCTGGTAAAAAGGTACCAATGAAGGGTCCTTCCACAAGAGATGTTGAATAGCCCCACCCTGTGCCAATATTTTGTCCAACAGTCATTGGAAGTGATATGCAAACAATTCCCACAATCTATCATTTACCATTATATGGATGATATATTGTTAGCAGACCCAGACGTAAACACCTTAGAAAGACTGTTTGAGGAATTGAAGAAGGTGTTGCCTGATTGGGGGACTTCATATTGCCCCCAAAAAGATACAAAGAGGGGATTCTATCAATTATTTGGAATATAAAATTGGCTTGCAAACAATTAGACCTCAGAAGGTACAACTTAAGAGGGACAGATTAAAGACACTTAATGATTTCCAGAATCTATTGGGGGATATAGCCCACATACGTCTAGTTATTGGTATTAAAAACTATGAACTGGTTCATTTGTTCAAAATTTTAGATGGAAATAAGGATCTGAATAGTCCCAGGGAATTCTCTGCTGAAGCCGAGAAAGAATTGGCATTGGTGGAAAAGAGATTACAAGAAGCATATGTTAACCGTATAGACACAGACCTCGACTGCACCCTGGTTATTTTGCCTTCTGAATATTCCCCTATAGGAGTCATAATGCAAAGGGAAAATATTATATTAGAATGGTTATTTCTGCCACATAGACCAAGTAAAAAACTAAAAACATACATTGAAAAGATTTCAGATTTGATTTTCAAAGGAAAATTCAGGCTTCGACAACTGACTGGAAAGGATCTGGCAGAAATTGCTGTACCTTTGACCAATGAGGAAATTGATCGATTATGGGCGGACAATGAATCTTGGCAAAAGGCCTGTAGTGGGTTTCTGGGGGAGATTAATAATAAATATCCCCGAAGCATAAGGATTCAATTTATAAAGAAGACTAATTGGATTTTCCCCCTTGTGGTACAGGATAAACCTATTTCTGGAGCTCCTACATTTTTTACTGATGCAAATAAAACAGGAAAGACTGGTCATAAATTAGAAAACTTCAGTAAGGTGACACAGAGTCCTTATGACTGTGTTCAGAAGGCAGAACTGTATGCCATTATTATGGTGTTATTAGATTTTCCTGGACCTCTTAACCTGATAACCGACTCTCATTATGCAGAAGTGTGTCGCGCCCAATCCCATCCAGCAGGAAAAGACACAGCACCAGGATTCTTCTGTGGTAATTGACCAGGTCCTTTATTGTTACAGATACTTCTTGCAGTAGTAGCCCCTTGCAGTAGTTCCTTCTCTCCCAACCTGTGCAGCCAGTTTTAAGCCCAAGTCCTTCACTCAGCTAATGCTGCGTGGTCCTTCACCATAGGGCCACACACATGGAAGCAAGCTAGTCAATTCAGCACATCCCATGGATGGAGTTAATTATTACTAGAAGCATTCACCATCAAGAAGGCGGGGAACAGGAGCCAGCACCATCTTTAAGGTGCAGCAGCTCCCAACACAGAAGGAGTTGTTTTTCATATTGAAACTGCTGACTTCATTTCTGATGATACAGAATTAACCTTCTTGTTTGTACAGCTCCAGGATATCATCAGAAATAGAACAAATCCTATGTATATAATACATATCAGGGCTCATTCAGGCCTTCCTGGCCCTTTAGCACAGGGTAATGATGAGATTGATCGGTTATTGATAGGGAATATGGTAGAAGCCTCAAAATTTCACAAGAAGCATCATGTCAATAGCAAGGGATTAAGGAAGAGTTTTCCCATCACTTGGCATCAAGCCAAGGAAATTTTACGGAAGTGTGACAAGTGTTCCATTTACAATCAACCATCTTTGCCCACTGGGAGTAATGCTAAGGGTACTAGGAGCAATGAGATTTGGCAGATGGACATGTTTCACTTTCTGGAATTTGGTAAGATGAAATATGTTCATCACACCATTGACACCTACTCAGGAATGCAGTGGGCTACCGCCCTGAGTTCTGAGAATGCTAATGCAGTACTCACTCGTCTTCTGGAAGCCATGGCCATATTGGGAATTCCTGATCAAATTAAGACTGACAATGCTCCAGCATATGTTTCCCAGAAAATGAAGCAGATTTTTGGATATTACGAGATAAAGCACGTTACTGTGATACCATACAACCCCACTGGACAAGCGGTTGTGGAAAGATCCCATCACACCTCGAAAGAGATGCTTCATAAACAGAAAGGTGGTATGAAAAAACCTAGGGAGAGAATAGTGCCTTGTTGACATTAAACATTCTTAATGCTGATGAGAAAGGAACTTCAGCTGCAGAGAAACACTGGGTAATAGAAAGAACTTCTGAGTTGAATCAACCTGTTTATTTCAAGGATGTAATAGCTTCAGAATGGAAGCCAGGGCATGTGCTTCATTGGGGTAGGGGTTTTGCTTTTGTTTCCACAGGAAAAGAGAAAATATGGGTACCAACGAGATTGATAAAGAACCGGATCAAAAAGGAGAACCCTCATGAGGAGGAGTAATGGCTCGTGTGCCGATAATACAATTGGATATGTGGTAAGGAACATTCACTTAATTAAGCTGGGGCAAGGTCTTAATTTTGTTTTTACAGAAGAATGGATACAACCCTCTTCACAAAGCTAAAAGGATGCTGAATGCTCAGACTTTTGAAACGTTAAAAGGACTACAGGGGATTACAAGGACACCTGACACTGACAGGCACTAAGGGTAATTTCTCTATTCTCACAACTGTACATCTATATCTAATGATTATGTATATATATATATATATATATATATATATATATATATGGTCCTGGTTTGGTAACAAAACAGGCTGGCTTTGGAGGTGGAGCAAGTGGCTTTCTCCCTCTCTAAACCCAAGCATATTGGTAAATAAAACTTTAAAAGCTCTGTCTCATGTCAGAAAAGCCACCTGAAGTGGGACAGAAAATAGATGAAATATATAGGGACCAATCTTATCTCACTTTTATTTTAAGTTTTGAATCTTATTCCTTTCTGCATTTTTACTCTCTTACTTTAGAAATCTTTTCTGCACACAATACTCTCTAATGGTTCAATATCTTCAGTTGATAATATCCATTGGATCCTTCACGATTAAAAACAATTTCTCCTACCAGCACTCTACAAGGCATCCTGAAGGAAGATGGGGCCCCCACCAGAAAAAAGAAACACATTGAGACAGAGTAAGAAGGAACCTGCTGTATGTCATTCAGTGATCACTTTTGAGGTACAGACCAATCAGGACAGTTGTAAGATAGTTTCTTATCATATCCTTAGCAAATATTTCAGATGGACTCACTCAGTATGATGAGAATGGTTATAGACATTTGAGGAATAGTTAAATATATATGTTTACAGTTAATTCGTTAGGACTTAACCATTGTTTAGTTTACAGGACCCCACAGAGATACCATCGCCCACAGGCCAGCATGAAGCAACTCAATGAAAGAACTACGTCCCTTTTCCGATAAGTTGGTCATCCAAGGAAGGGTTATGGTCAATTATCATTTTGGTACAATGGTTATAAGTTAATCTTGGTAGAGGATAGAATGATAATATAAAAAAATAAAAAAAAGGAGAGAGAGAAAGAAAAGGGAACAGATAGGAGATCATTATACTTGCAAACAACTGTTAACCAAAGGATGAATGAAAAATGAATTGACATGGTACAAATGTTTGTATATTGATACAAATGGGAAATCAATCTATATGTTTGATTTAGATAATATGTATATTGATACAAAGTTGAACATGGTACAAATGTTTGTATATTGACACAAATGGGAAATTAATCAATATGTCTGATTAGGATAATATATTGATGCAAAGTTGAATGTATAATTGCCCTATTTTGCACATGTCTACCTCTGTCTAAAGTATTTTGCACATTGATGTGTATTAAGTGCCTTGTCATTTCCATAATGCAATTTCTACCTCTATTATTTATGATAGTCATAACATTTGTTGTACTATACAAACAAGTTGTTTTATATAAATCTGTTTAGATATATTTTTATATATAATGATATATAGTTAGGATATTGTTGTCACTTGGTACAAAATGTGTATTTTGGTCAGTTTTCCTGAGATTGTTATATTTGAAATTATTTGAAGGAGCTGTACACTCATTTTGGAATGCTTATTTTTCCAATGTTAGCCTCATTTTCTTGGTTGATTGGGATTGCAGATTATGGTTACTCAGATTTATCACCTAACAGACAGGATACTCAGGCTTTTCAGAAACATATCAAAATATACCAAATAGATAGGCATCTTCAACCACTTCATAGACTGAGAGAATATGGCATTCAAGATTTTGTTATCTCGATTTTGGCCTTGAGAGACATGACAACTCCTGGCATCACTGTTCCTTTCTCAAGGTGGTGTTGAGCATCACAGACATCTTGCAAAGAGATTGTCTAGTTTGGTGAATAATGGCCTGACTTGGCCCGACTGCTGTCAGCGTACACACTGTCTGAAATGGACCTGTAGGTTGAGGGATAGAGACTGCCAAAGCCTGCCTAGACAAGATAAGATGGTCCTACCAAAAAATACCCTGCTTCTATGGAGACTTGTCAGATATCATAGGCCAGTTGCCACAAGGATGGATGCTCCCATTGCACAGAGAAGTGGTGGATGACTGCCCAGGTAGTTAACTGTAGTGTCCTCTCCTAAATTCTGGAAGTTACTTCAAGCTTTCAACTTTAGGTATATATTTGCCTTCTTAGGTCTTGATGGTGTTGAAGATTAAATAGTTGAGGTTGTTATTACTTCACATTTCAGAAAAGACACTCAGGTATTAGAACTTTATTGTTTAAGATAAACAGCCTTAAAGCAATCCCTGTGCATTTTCTCGTATCAACATTTTAGATATTAAATTGCACTTTGTAGTTGTTGTTTGTTAGTGGTAGTTTGACCTCACTTATGTTAGTGTCTTCCTCTTTCCCAGACACTGTCTTGTGATGATCCCTATAGTATGTAGTTTTATACCTAGTTTAGAATCTTCCTATTTAGACAAAACGGGGAGATGTAGTGGGAAATCAGGAACTGTACATGTGTGAGTCACAACCTAACACAGAAGCTGAGAGAGAGAGGCGTGGTCACTGAGAACAGGATTCGGACAACACCTGGAGAGAGAAGGGATGCAGGCACAGAGATCTCTCAGGTCTCAGGTGCAGAGCACTGGTGAAGGGGCAGGACTTCTGGTTCACAGTGGCGGGGTTCCGGGTCAGCGGGAGAGCAAGGCGGCTTGGTGAGTTGCTAAAACCTCTATTTTGTAAGTGATTCTAACAAAATAAACCTCACTTAAAACATACCTCTTGGCGGGTTTTTACCGTGATACTATGTCTCTGCATGCTGCCAGCAAACAAATCTGACCCAAGAAAATGCTGCTACCAAAAAACTATCTTTATCTATGTTTCCCTTTTGTTCAACATAAACAGAAAGTTTAAATTAATTACATGTAGATTATTGCTTATACCGAGTCTTCTAACTTCCAGGAATTGGCCTTAAGCTGCCTATCATGGAATGTCATTTTTTTTGTTCAATATTTTTTTGTAATTATTTTTTTTCCTTTTCTTCTTCTTCTTCTTCTTCTTCTTCTTCTTCTTCTTCTTCTTATTATTATTATTAACAAAGAAGTCACACTTTCTAATCTTGTATGTCTTTATTCAAGGTCCATACCCCCTCCCACCACATCAGGTCATTCTTTCTTCTTCACAAATCCTCATCCCATCCATGGGCAGACTGCAGGCAGTCCCATGGTCCCTCTGCCCCAATAATGCTTAGTTCAGTCTCCACTCCTGGCAGATGCAGTCTTCTCCCCCCTCCCTCAATAGTGTGTCCGGTGTTCCTCTAGGGGGAGTGGAATCCAATGTGTCAATCCATGGTCTTTCTGATCCCAAGCTGTTCAGTGGTTGTGGTTTGCAATTTGGGAATGCTTTGCTTTTTTCTTGTTTGTTTGTTTGTTTAGAGTCCACTAATGAGTGAGTACATCCCCTGCTTATTTTTCTGAGTTTGTGATACCTCACTCAGTAGGATATTCTCCAAATCCATCCATTTGCCTGCAAATTTTAGGATATCATTTTTCTTACTGCTGAGTAGTACTTCATTGTGTAGATGTACCACAGTTTGTTAATCCATTCTTCAGTTGACGGACATCTAGGTTATTTCCAGGTTCTTGCTATTACAAATAACACTGCTATGAACATAGTTGAGCTAATGCCTTTGGAGTGTAACTGTGCATCTTTAGGGTATACCCCCTGAAGTGGTATTGCTGGGTCTTTGGGGAGATTGATTCTCAGTTTTCTGAGAAACTGCCATATTGCATTCCAAAGTGGCTGAACAAGCTTACACTCCCACCAGCAATGGAGGAGTGTTCCCCTTGATTCCCCTCCTCTCCAACATAGGCTGTCCTCTGTGTCTTTTATCTTAGCCAATCTAACTGGTGTCAGTCAGACATCTGTTAGATTGGCTCAAAACAACTCAAAGTTGCTTTGATTTGCATTTCTCTGATGGCTAAAGATGATGAGCACTTTTTCAGGTGCCTTTCAGCCATTCATAATTCTTCTACTGAGAATTCCATTTTTAGATCTGAACCCCATTTTTTTGATTGAGTTATTCAAGGTTTTGGGCTCTAGATTCTTGAGCTCTTTATATATCTTAGAGATCCATCCTCTATCACTTGTAGGGTTGGTGAAAATCTTTTCCCATTCTGTAGGCTGTGGTTTTGTCCTATTGACAGTTTCCTTCACTTTACAGAAGCTTCCTAGCTTCAGGAGATCTCACTTGTTGATTGTTGTTCTTAGTGTCTGCGCCACTGGTATTATATTTAGGAAGTGGTCCCCTGTGGAATGTCATTTTTAAATTTAAGCCAACACCATGCTGTTTCTGTACCATGATTCACTTTATACAATTCTGGAATCTGCTTTTGGTTCTGTATCTGTGTTGTACAAAGTTTCCAACCCCATTTGGGTCAGAGCTTCAACCTGCCTGTGGCTGCTTTACACCCCCCAAAGAAATGAATCAGTTGCTTATATTAATTTCATCCTGTTTGGCCTATGTCTCAGGCACATTGCTAACTAGCTCTTTCACTTTAATTCAACTAATTTCCATTAATATGTCTGGCTACGTAGCATATCTGGGTCTCTAATATATTTCTTCTTTAGCTGCTAGAAGGAGCCTGTCTAACTCCACCCTCCTCCTCCTGTCTATCCTCTGATTCCTCCACTTCCTTCTATGGTAACTGACACAGGCCAACACAGTTCCTTTATTTATATAATCATTTTCAAAGTATATTGAAAGACAGTCCTACATCATAGTTTGTTCAGTTTATTAAAAGAGAAAGCATGTATATACAATTGGAATACCATCACAGCTATTTAAAACAGTATTTCTGTTTTGAAATCTCTAAGAATTTATAAAAATAGTTTTATTTTTAAACTCTTTTAAAAAAACTAGTTTTCTCTAGATATCAACCATTTTCCTCTCTATTGATGCTACCTCAGCTTTGTGATGGCAAGGACTGCATGCCTATTTTTTCTGTCTATGATTATCAACGCACATGTACAGATGCAATATAATACCCAAATATACATACTAAAATATATATGTATGTATATATATATATATATATATAAGGGTAGGGAGGAAAATGAGAAGAAGAGAGAGAGAGAGAGAGAGAGAGAGAGAGAGAGAGAGAGAGAGAGAGAGAGGGAGGGAGAGAAAAGCACAAAGTAGGTTGCCTAGAAATGTACTATACACTGTGGTTTAATTCCTGGTGCATAATGAATCTCTAGATTGGCATTGAACCATAGAGTTTGTTTTTAGAAACTGCAAGAGGTCACAGTTTCATACATAAATGCTAGGTGATAAGTTCTACACCACTGGGCGTTTATTAGAAATGTCAGATTGCATTACAAAGGTGTTTTCTGTTACCCAAGTTATATCTATGTCACATTGCATTTAAACCAACATTTCAGATAGTTTACAGCAGACTATACATAGAATGAAGTCCTAGATTGTTTGATGGTAGGACCATAGAAAACAGAAATTTGTTTATTTCTAAACCAAGGACAATGGGGCTTGTTCAGTTTCACCAATCCATCTAGGAGACTAGATTCTTCCCTAAACCCTTCACTGACTCACTTGGAAAGCTAACACACAATGTAGAGTCCTGTTCCTTTAGGGGCAACTTTTCATTTCTTCATTCTGTACTTTTTCACGCGATGAGAAAATATACTAAGAGCAGTACAGTCGCCATGCTTACTTTTAGAGCAGATGTCCTGAGTAATTTCAGTGCATAAGACACTCTGAATTCAGTAGAAAGAACACTGATGTTGGAAGTCATAGACATAGATTTTTATTCCTGCATGTTCTAGGGATGTGTGATCTTGAAAAAATGGCATTGAGTCTTATTTTCTAAGTTTCCCTACCATTAAAATGGAATCCTTTTACCTCATAGGTTGCTATGCAGATTAAATATTCCTCCTGGCAAAATGTGAGTTATCAAAATTGGTGGTGAAATAGAATCACACAAGTTGTTTTCTAATTTTCACACATTGCTTGTGCACATGTATTTTATATGCTTATAAAATGCACATCCTTTTTACATATATACATAAATAAAAAATTATGTTTGCATACATACACAAATACATATGTTCAAAACAAAAAAATATAATTAAATTTATAGCTTTTTCTATGGTCCAAAAGGTTTTCAGTGATTACTCTATTATTTACTATCATATGAGGGAAAAGTGACTCTGTAATCACAGTATATTGCCTTATTGAAAGGCAGAAATGGACATTGTGCTTAGGCCACACAGAAAACATATAAGTTGAGAGAAATAAAGTTAATTTTTCCCTTCATTTCTTCTCTGTTCCTTGGATTCAACTCATATATACTCTTATATCTCTACCTTTTACTCAAGATATTGAATCAGAGGCAGACCTGGCCTTGAAGAAAATTAATAGTGTGTTGTAAAATAATAGTGTAATATTACAGACATGGCTAATTATAACCCATAAGCAGTACAATATGAGTAGATGTCTTTTATCTTCCATAGGAATAAATGAGCATAACTTTCACACATCATAAAAGTTTGTGGGGTGAGTGTCTGTGTGTGTGTGTGTGGGGGGTGTATAGTAGTTATCACAGAAACACTCTTCCCTTTAAAGGTTCAGAATCTCTTGTGAAAGTCAGAGTGGAAAGACTAAGAATTAGAAGACAGGGAAGAAAGGATATCTTCTAGACATACCATGACCACTGTGCTCATGAAGCCACATTGAGTATTGTTTCTTGTTTGCATATCATATTACCAGGAAAAAAGCTGTAGTATTGAGAGTGAAAAGTCTCTCAAATACATATTGCTACTAGAAGAGTTATTAAGAGTTGGTTGCTGGCTGTTAAAGAAAGGATATTCAGCTTTCCTCAGAGATGTGCCACTTGCTAGGTTGACCAAGTCTCCAATGGATGAATTCACATACCAATAGAGCACAAATTGGATTTGGTAGCCAATTTAAACCAAATAAAACATAATGTAGGAGAGGATGAAGAGATGGGACTGGATCTTGGAGGGATAGAATCAAATAAGAGATAAATATCAAAATACATTGCATGTGCATATGAAATTCTCAAGTAGAAATATTATTTAAAAATGATTGATGCTTTCAGCATTCCTTAGTCTCCTGTAGTCCTTTGTGGAATGCTGGGGTCTCCTGGGCTTTTTCCAGGCTATGTTACTATGTTTATTTCTCTATGGAAGAGCAAATCAATTGGTTATCCAATAACAAATGGCTAACCCTAGCCTTAAAAGCATGCATTCAAATAACAAACATTGAGCATGTTGTTTTTATACATGTAGGTATTTGTATGTGTGCATGCATGTTGTGCACATGTGTGCGTGTGTGTCTAAAAAGTAATGAATAAAAAAGATGCGATAAATTGAAAAGAGAGCAAGGTTTATCCATGGAAGAATTCAGAGGATAAGAATCTCAAAAATTGAGAAATTTAAGAGAATAATTATATGGATGGCCATGAAGAGGAGCAGGCATACCCTAAAATCCCTACCCAGATAGGGAAGTAGTTGATCATAAGAAAAAATGTTTAATTAAGAAAATATAAATAATGAAAATTTAACTTCTAGAAAATACTCCTTCTCCCCTACATCCAGTCTATATCTTATTCTAATTACTCCAATTTCCTAAAGAAAGATAATTACCCTTGATGTTTTTCTCACATACACCCTACATGAAGATCCCAGGGCAAAGGGTGACTAAGTGACAAGAGATAGATGGCCTATGGGGTGTTCCAAAAATAAACAAGCTCATGTTATTGTGGAATGAAAGGGCACTGTGAGTCAGGAGACCTCAGTTTTTGGTGAATCTGCTAAACAGCTCCTTGTATGACTCTGCGTGAGTCATTCCTTTCCTGTGGGCCACAGTGACTTTGTCTATCCAATAAATCTACCTTAAATTGGTAGATCATAGAGGTCTTTTTTAAAGCAAACTATGAAATTCAAATTTAAAAGTGGAGATTTTAATAAAAGCTTTGTTGTTAAATTGCATCATGATATTATTCTTGTTTCTATACAGACATTAGAACCAGAAACACTGGCCAATGAGTTGTTTTGACTTATTTTCTTCACATCATTCTACACCTGCTAGCTTCCCCTTGAAAGTTTCAGATTGGCCCCTAAGCAAGGACACACCCAATAAATATGTTTTTGCTACCTGTGCAAAATTACCCAGACACTAATATTCAAATTCTGTTGTGCTTAAAACCCAATTAAGTATGTAGTAATAGGCTGTAAGATAGAGATATAGCTCAGCTGAAAGAATGCTTGCGTAACAAGCATAAATCGCTGGGTTTATTTTCTAGCACTACATAAACTAGCTGTATTTGTACACTCATGTAATCTCAGAAGTTTAGAGATGGGAGCAGGAGGATCAGAAATTCAAGAACAGTCTTAACTGCATTGTAAGCTCATGGCTAAATTGGGCTGCAAGAGACCTGTCAAAAACAAAATAAAGCATATATGTGTGTAAGCGCTCACACAGATACCAATCTGAACTCTCTCTCTCTCTCTCTCTCTCTCTCTCTCTCTCTCTCTCTCTCACACACACACACACACACACACACACACAAACACACATTTAAGGAGTGTCATGATATTATTTCATGATAAATAAAGTGATGAGACAACTCCTATATACATAAAGTAGCATTTGCAAGCTTTTGCCCATTTTTTTTCCCAAGAAAATTTTATTTCACTTTGTAGCCTACCCCAGAAAATAATGAAGATACAATTCGAGCTACACCATACAGAACAAGCATTTCTTGCTTCCCATATGATCACAGTCACCAGACCAGAAGTACCCAAAACAACAGTTCTTGAGCCTTCTATTCCCAGTTCCCAATGATAGGCAGGAAAGTGACTATTAAAGTCACCTTGTTTATTTTAGCATCCTTCCTCTCAGCCTCTGGGGGTCTGTGGAAGGTGGACTTTGTGGCTGACTTCAACAATAATTTTATAACATTCTTTATCTCAAAGGAAAGACTTGTTAAAGTTCTTCCCTTGACTACCATTTCCCTACTTTCCTCTCCTTTTGAGTCCTTATTTTCCTGTTTTCATTTTTATTCTTCTATAATTATGAAAATATGAGCATTTTAAGGCTACTACAGATGAATCCTAGGACTGCATGCTTGCTCCCATGTACCACTAAGCTGTGTTTCCAGACCATTGGCCTTCTGAAATTTCGAAGATAGGCCCATTTTCTTTTTAGTGTGTGTCCAACCACTGTCACTATCAGCAGAACTGGTGGAATAACACACATTTTATTTAGAATTTTTTATGTCCCGAATGCTGTGTTAAGCCTTCCCTTTCATTGTCTGGCATGTTTCCTACCAATTCCTAAGCAACAGGCACTATCTGTATCCTTGTTCAGTGTGTGAAACAAGTGATCTAGATTTTATATTTTGCATAACTTTCTCAAAGTCACATAGAAAAGTACAGAAGCGATTTTCACAGCTGCTTCTATCTAAAGACCAAGCTACATATTCCTCACCAATGTATTATATAGAATTAAGTTCCAACAGACTATACAACCTAGAAAATATTTTTTAGAATGCTCTAGTTTGGTTTTGTCAGTTGGCTAAATGAGTAATTTTAGTCAGAGTAGAGAAGTTTTCTGAATAAAATCAAAGTTCTTAGGAGTAATTATAATTAGAACCATATGTGGCTGAAAAAAAAGAATTATATAACATTTTGAGATACACAGAAAAGTAGAATAATTATGGAGACACATCATGTCCCTGAGTTAGAAGACTGGATGTGCTAGAGTAAAATAACAATTCTATATATTTTTAGTTGAAAAACTTTAGTTGAATACTAACCAAAATATTAACTGGTCTCCTTTTGGAACCTTACAAAATAATCTTAACTTTCAGCAGAAAAAAAAAGACAATACATATACATAGAAAACTTTGAAAAGACAAATAATAAAGGGAAACATTCTATAAGATATTAAAATTTTTATTTATAACCATTGAATTTTAAACAAATGTTGAAAGTCTATCACTATAAAAGTGCAAAGGCAGAGAAACAAATGCTGACACAGAACAAGAAACCATATTTATCATCTATGATCATCTTACTATGTACATGAAACTATGTGTGGTAAAGGAAGTATTTCAAATCATAGGACAAGAAACAAAATAATAATAAATGGCATTGAGATTGTACATAACTATCTAGAGAAAAATATATAAAATCTACTATTGTGCACCATGAAGTAAATTATAAATGTATTATTGAGAAAAATGTTTTAAAAATTCAAGCCATAAACAGGAAGAAAACAGAAATATTTATCAAATCTCTAATGGAAGTAGAAATTTCTAAGCTGGAGATAATGGATCAAATAATTTAGAATATTAATAAACTTGATTTTAAACAGATTAAAAATTCCTGTTAAACAACTTAAAGGGCAATTTGAAAAATAGTGTAAATTTCATAACAAATAAGGGCAAATGATTGCTATCTTTGACATATAACACATCCATAAGCTATCAATATGGAGGGCCACTGAGATACCTTTTTGGTAAAGGCATTTGTCACCAAATCTCATCAGTAGATTTCAATAGCCAGGATTCAAGTGATAGAAGGTAAATTGACTTGCACTTTGTTTTCTGACCTCCACACATGCTCTCTCTCTCTCTCTCTCTCTCTCTCTCTCTCTCTCTCTCAATCACGCACATATTTTATTAAAAATACAGAAAAAAGAGTAATACTTAAATAACTAAGAAAATATATTTAATGTATATTCATGTGCAATAAACATTTTCAAGACATACATTAGAAACAATTAGTATAAAACTGATCCAATTTTTGTCTGTTTTTGTGCAAGCACCACATTATTTTAATAACTATATTTCTACAATCATATTGAGATATTAATAGTAATAATGATGGTGAGAATTACTAAATAAAAAAAAAAGATGTATGGAGAGGGACTCCAAACCATGTCCAGGGCAAACTCAGAGGTGAGGGAACCACAGTTCCTGGGGTGCCCACATAGACACTACTTCTCCAGGAGTTGGAGTCATGCCCAGGGTCCTGATCTCAGACACTGGCACACTGACCCTAGGCTAAAACTGGGAGGATACTTCCCCAGCAATTCCTAGCAGAAGGGACCTCTTATGGCTGGGACCTGCCTCTAGGGTAAACAGTTTCATCACAGATAGACAGATACATGCAATCAAAACACAGAACCCTGTCCAGAGAAAAGTCAGAGATAATGCAGGCCCCATGTTCAGAGCAGGCAGGAAACACAGAAGCCCTCTAACCACAACTGACTAAGAGCTGGCTAAAACAACTGAAGTGATGGGCATGCCCCAGTGCAAGAATACATATAACAGTATAAAGAACGACAAGGCAACACCAGAAAAAACTGGTGGTTCTAAAACACCAAGAACTGAACATAACATTGAAGAGGAAACAAAGGGAAACAACCTCAAAACATCTTTATGAAAATTGTAGAAGCCTTAAAAGACGATATAAAAACTTCTCTTAAAGAGATAGAAAAAATACAAACAAAAATTAGGATGAGATAAAAAATATCCTTGAAGGAAAACAAAGAAAACCAGAAAAGGAAAACCAAAAAATAAAAGAAACATTCCAGGAACTAAAAATTGAAATACAAGCAATAAAAAAGCACAAAGTGAGGCAGAGGTGGAAATAGAAAATCTGAAGAAAAAGCTGGAACTACAGATAAAAGCATAACCAACAGAACCCAAGAGATGGAAGAGAAAATCTCTGGAGTGGAAGACTCAATAGTGTAAATAGATACATCAGTCAAAGAAAACATTATAACCAAAAAAGCTGTAACACAAAACATTCAGGAAATGTGGGACACCATGAAAAGAGCTAGCATGAGAGTAGTAGAAATAGAAGAAGGAAAAGAATACCAGCTCAAAGGCACAGATAATGGGTTTAATGAAATCATAGAAGAAAACTTTCTCAACCTAAAGAAAGAAATGACTACACAGTTAGAAGCTTACAAAACACCAAACAGATTAGACCTCAACAAAGAGTCAGCTTGCCACATAATATTCAAGGCACAAAACATACAGAATAAAGAAAAATATTAAGAGCTGCAAAAGAAAAGAGCCAACTTACCTAAAAGGACAGATCCATCAGAAAAACTCCTGACTATTCAATGGAGACAATGAAAGCAAGAAGGTCCTGGTCAGAAATTATACAGACACTGAAAGAGCATGGCTGCCAACTCAGACTAATATACCCAGCAAAACCATAAATCACCATAGGTGGAGTAAACAAGATATTTCACAACAAAACCTAACTTAAAGGATACCTATCCATAATTCTGGCCCTTCAGAAATCATTAGAGGAAAAACTCCAACCTAAGCATCCCAGATACACCCATGAAAACACAAGCAATAAATAATCCTACAGAATAAAAGCCCAAAGAAAAGAACTAAATACTACAAGCTACCACCAAAAATAACAGGAAATAACAATCATTGCTTATTAATATCTCTTAATATCAATGGACTAAATTCTCCCCTGAAAAGACACACCTGAACATGATGGATGCAAAAATAGAAACCATCCTTCAGGTGCATAGAAGAAACACACTTCAACCCCAGAAACAGACACAGGCTCAGATTAAGGGTTGGGAAAAATTACCCAATCAAGTGGACCAAGAACTAAGCTGGTGTTGCCATTCTAATATCTAACAAAGTAGACTTCAAATTAAAATCAATTAAAAGAGACCAAGATGGATATTACTTAGTCATCTCAGGAAAAATTGATCAAGATGAGATTTCAATTCTGAATATTTATTCCACAAATATAAGGGCACCTATGTATGAAAAAAAAAAAAACACTACTAAAACTCAAATCCTACATACATTCTCAAACTCTAATTGTGGGAGACTTCACTACTCCGTTTTAACCCTTGGATAGGTCAACCAGACAGAGACTCAACAGAGAAAAAATGGGTCTAAGAGAGGTTATGATGCAAAAGGTTTTAATAGATATTTATAAAATCTTCCAACCAAACACAAAGGAATATACATATTTCTCATCACCACATGGAACTTTCTCTATAATTGACCATATAATTGGTCATAAAGCAAATATCAATAGATTCAAAACAATGGCAATAATCTCTTGTATCATATCATATAACCATGGTATAAAAGTAGAGTTCAATAACATCAAAAATCACAGAAAGCTTATGAAAACATGGAAACTAAAAATCACTCAACTGAATCTTCACTGGGTCAAGGAAGAAATTAAAAAAGAAATCAAAGACTTCCTAGAGTTTAACAAAAATGAATTCACAACATAGCAAAAATTATAGAACACAATGAAAGCAGTGCTAGGAGGAAAATTCATAGCATTAGGTGCTAATATGAAAAGCCTAGAGAAATCCCACATTGGAGCACAGCTGAAACTTTAGTACAATTAGAAGCAAACTCACCTAGAAGGAGTAGGCAGCAGGAAATAATCAAACTTAGAGCTGAAATCAATACAATTGAAACAAAAAGAACAATACAAAGAATCAAAGAATCAAAGAGTTGGCTCTAGAGAAAATAAATGAGATAAACTTTATCCAACTAACAAAAAAGCAGAGAGAGAGTATCCAAATCAACAAAATCAAAAATAAAAAGGGGGAGATAACAACAGACCCCCAGGAAATCCAGAGAATTATCAGGTCATACTTGGAAATCTATACACCACAAAAATGGAAAACCTACAAGAAATGGACAGCTTGTTGGACAGGTACCATTTAACAAAATTAAATAAAGATCAGATTAAATATCTAAACAGACCAATAACTCCAAAGGAAATTGAAGGTGTCATTAAAAGCCATCAAAAAAAGCAACAGTTCAAATTATTTTTATTGTAGAATTCTACCAGACATTCAAAGAAGAACTAGTATCAATTCTCTTCATATTGTTTTATACAGTAGAAACTGAAGAAATATTGCCTAACTCATTGTATGAGACCACAATAATACTAATATCCAAGCCACTCAAAGATGAAAAACAAGAAAGAAAATTATAATTTTCCCTTATGAATATTGATGCAAAAATTCTTACTAAAATTCTGGCAAACTGTATAAACAACATATAAAAAATATCATCCACCAGGTTCAAGTAAGCTTCACCCCATAAGTTCAGGGATGGTTCAACTTAGGGAAAACTCTAAATGTCATCCATCATGTAAACAAACTGGTGGGAAAAAACACATTTATAAATCTTATAAACAAACTGAAGGAATAAATCCTTAGATACTAAGAAAGCCTTTGACAAAATTCAACACTCCTTTATGATAAAAATCCTGGAGAGATCAGTAACAAAGGGAAAATACCTAAATATAATAAAGGCAATTTACGAGAAGCCAACAGCCAAAATCAAACTAAATGGAGAAATACTCAAAGCAATCCCACTAAAATCAGGAACTAGACAAGGCTCTCCCCTCTCCCCTTATCAATTCAATATATTTCTCAAAGTTTTAGCTAAAGTAGTAAGAGAAGGAAAGGAGATTAAGGGGATACCAATTGGAAAAGAAGAAGTGATACTATCTCTATTTGCAGATGACAGGATTGCATACATAGGTGACCCACAAAATTCTACCAGGGAACTTCTACAGCTGATAAACACCTTCAGCAAGGTAGCAGGATACAAGATTAACTCAAAAAATCAGTAGCCCTTCTATACACTAAAGATAAAAGGGCTAAAAGAAATTAGGTAAACATCATCCTTTACAATAGCTGCAAATAGCATTAAATACCTTGGAGTAACTATAACCAAGGAATTAACAGACCTATTTGACAGAAATTTTAAATCACTGAAGAAAAACTTGAAAATAATATTTTAGAAAATAGAAAGATCTCCCATGTTCCTGGATAGGTTGGATCAACATAGTAAAAATGGTATCCTACAAAAAGCAATCTGCAGATTCAATGCAATTCCCAAAAAAAATCCCAACACAATTTTTTACATAACAATAATCAACTTTATTTTGAATAACAGGAAAGCCAGGATTGCCAAAACAACTTTACTCAACAAAAGAACCTCAGGAGGCATCACCATCCCTGACTTGACATTAAACTACAGATCTACTGTAAGAAAAACAGTCTGGTACTGCCATAAAATCAGACTTGTGCATCAATGGAATTGAACTGAAAATTCCATTATTAACCCAAAACCTATCAACACTTGATCATTGACAAAGAGTCCCAAATATTCAATGGAAAAAAAAAACATAGTATCCTTAACAAATGGTGTTGTTATAGTTGGATGGTAGTGTGTCAAAAAATATCAATAGATCCAAGCCTATCACCCTGAACAAACTCAAATCCAAGTGCATCAAAGACCTCAACATAAACCCAGCTACACTGAACTTGATAGAAAAGAAAGTGGTAAATACCCTCCAACGTATTGGCACAGGAGAACTCTTCCTTAATATAATACCGGTAGCACAGACATTAAAAACAACAGTCGAAATGTGGTACTTCCTGAACCTGAGAACCTTCTGTAAAGCCAAAGACACAGTCAATAAGACACATGGACAGCCTACACAATGGGAAAAGATTTTCACCAATCCTACAAGTGACAGAGGGCTGATCTCTAAAGTATATAAAGAACTCAAGAACTAGAGCCTAGAGCTCTAAACAACCCAATTTAAATATGGGGTACAGAATTAATATCAGCAGAAGAATTACAAGTGGCTGAAAGGCACTTGAAAAAGTGCTCAACATCTTTAGCCATCAAAGAAATGCAAATCAAAACAATTTTGAGATACCTACCACCTTACACCTAACAGATTGTCTAAGATAAGGGACACAAATAACAGCCTATGCTGGAAAAGTTGCAAAACAAGGGGAACACTCCTCCATTGTTGATGGGAGTGTAAGCTTTTTCAGCCACTCTGGAATGTAGTATGGTGGTTTCTCAGAAACTGGGAAACAATCTTTCCAAGGACCCAGCAATAGCACTATTGGGCATATGCCCTAAAAATGAATTTGTACCCCCAAATCATTGGCTCAACTATGTTCATAGCAGCTTTATTCATAATAGTAAGAACCTGGAAGCAACCTAGATGCTCCTCAACTGAGGAATGGGTTGACAAACTGTGGTACTTCTACACAATGGAGTTGTACTGTGCAGTAAGAAAAAAAAAAATGATATCCTAAAATTTGCAGGCAAGTATATGGATATGGAAAATATCCTTCGGAGCAAGGTATCAAAAATCCATAAGAGTCACCAAGCGATGTACTCACTCACTAGTGGACTTTAAATAACAAGCAAAGCACACCCTAGATGCAAACTCCAGCCACTAAACCCATTCTTGATATTAGGATGAGGAAATTGGACTTCCTTGGAGTGGATGCTGAACTAAGCCACCTTGGGAACTTGGGACCACTTGCCCTTGCTGGGGAGGAGATAAGGAGATGGGGAGAAGAGAGAGTCACTGGAAGGGGAAGGAGTGGGAAGGGAGTTTGAACAAGGGGATACTTGGATAAAAAATTAGACTTTATTCAAAAATAAATTAAAAATCAAAAAAGAAAATATGTGAGAAAAAATAAGTGTTCCACTTCTTGAAATTCTTGAAAGGTATGAGACATGCATGAAAATGAAGCACACTTGATTTCTGTAACTGCAATGATAGACGTTTGAACAAAGTCTAAGTAGGATATAAGAGTTCTGGTAAATTTTACTTAGTTTGAGGTACCCAATTTTCATCATAGGAGCAACTACTTGCATTGTTTTACAACATAAGTACATATGCCCCAACTATATGAAAGATGAAATATAGATATATTTTAGAAAGAGCTGTAAAGATAGCAGACATGAATATGACATGCTTATATGTGGATGTGTATAGGGTCGTGGTACATTGATTGGGGATGGGACCTTTAACTATAATTGTTGAGATTATATTTGTGAGCCATAGCACTTACTTAACACCCCATTTTTCAGAAAATGAAACTAAGAATTATAATAAAAAATTTTGTGAAGAAATAATTTTAGAAAGAAAGATGACTTCAGAAAGATCTATCAAATAGCACCAAGACTGGAAGTCACAAGGACAATAGAAGCTGTTAGAGGAATACTATAAGATTATCCTTTAACACATTATCATTGCAATAGAAATCTGTAATTCACAAGGTGTTTAAGAATAAACCCAGGTGACTCACACTGAAAGCACTTGAAATTCTATCATTAATTAGAGATATGCACTTCAAAATTTAAAAATGTATATCACAAAATCAAATTTTTACAAGTAATAATATACAATATTGACCACACTGAGGATACAGTTTTGTATATTTATTTAATATGTACCTGAGAAATAGCATGAAAATGGCTTATTACTGATGCTACACCTCTGAAAATTTTATAATGATGTAAGTAAATACTTAGAAGTTGTATGTCTAGATTTATACACTTAGTCAACACTCATAAATCTATTGTTTCTAGAAATAGAAGGCCATAACTAATTTTGCAATAATAGAAACGATATACATTTTTCTAAGCTAAGTTTAGACACCACAGTCTTGAGTTATGTAATGTGAAGAAACTTAGTACTCATCTGGAAGTTCATCTGTACTGACTAGTTTTCATAGTGCAGGAAGGTACATTATAGGGTCCATAACAAAAGAAGTATTAATTGTCCTTACCCAGCTATAAATCCTTTAACCTACAATGATAGTTTCCTTGGCCAAATAATGCCCACTGGTGTATCAGAGACTCAAACATCATGGATGCTTCTGACCTTATTTAAGCCCCCTTCAGTAAGATGAAACCATACATGGGACTATTATTTGCCCAAGAACATGTGGCTAGACATGTCATAGGATCAAGGAGAGAACCCAATATTATTAGTGTGCTAAATGGATAGGTTATTAAACTGACTCCTGATGATTTATGGTTATACATATAGCTTAGTGCATATCTAAATCATCATCAGAGCAACTTTTATTTGCAGTAAGTGGTAATTGGCACAAACTTACAACTGGCTAAAGTGCATGGAATAAGATATTGTGAAATGTTCAGGTGTAGTGAAGCATGTATAACAAACCTCCTCCTCCCAAGTCTCAGGGATCAGTGTGAAAGATGAGTAGAAAGACTTTAAGAGCCAGTGATGGTGGCTGAATACAAAGCAAACTGTTTTTAGGAAATGGCAGGGCAATTGATACATGTGAGTTTATGGCAGTTATTATAGCATACACAAGACCTGTGCAAGTTTAAGTCATGTTAAATTCCACCATCAGAAGAGGAGTCACATAGCTAGCCAGTGAGATACTGGTAATTTGTATCTTTATGGAGAAGAAGATTCAATTTTCTTTACAGATTCTGTTCCTGATAAATCAACCATTCATCAATGGAAAGCCACACAATCATGAAAATATTGGCAATATAATTGGACTTGATCAGTGAAAAGAAAAGAACACATTTGATGAGTAGGGAAAATGTGTGGATCAGGCAGGAGTTAGGGGACAGATATAGTCAAAACTAGTAGAAAAATTTAAATAACTAATAGTAAAAAGTAAAAATAAGAAGTATGTTGTTGTATATTTTTTTTTTGGCCTGTTTGAGGCTGGAGGTTTGTGACTTGGTGCACGTGTGGCGCCTGTGTGTTGGAACTTGGTTTGTGTGTCTTGTGGCTTTTGTCTCTCAAAAGAAATGAATTACACATTTATATATTTTAACACTGTTTGGCCTATGTCTTATGTCTATTATTAGCTAGCTCTTTTTTTTAAATTAACTCATTTTTATTAATTTTTTTGTCACGTGGCTCAGCCCGTGGCTGGCCAGTAACTCTTATATGTCTGTTTTTCTTAGGGGTTTGATGTAGAGTGAGTAACTTTTTTTTTTTTTTACCTGGCTACCTCTGATTTTCTATTCACTTTTATGGTGCCCTGTATGAGTCTAAACAGTTATTTATTTACATCGTAATGGCTCGTGTGCCCATAATACCATTTAACTTGTAGTAAAGAACATTCACATAATTAAGGTGGGGCAGGGTCTTAATTTTGTTTTTACAGGAGAATGGATACAACCCTCTTCACAAAACTAAAAAAAATACTAAATACTCAAACTTTTATAACGTTAAAAAGACTACAAGAGATTACAAAGACACCTGACGCTAACAGACACCAAAGATAATTTCTCTATTCTCACAACTATACATCTATATCTAATAATTACATATATATATATATATATAAGTCCTAATTTAATAACAAAACAAACTAACTTTAAAAATAAAACAAGTGGCTTTCTCCCTCTCTAAACCCAAACATATTAATAAATAAAACTTTAAAAACTCTGTCTCACGTCAAAAAAGCCACCTAAAATAAAACAAAAAATAAATATAATATATAAAAACCAATCTTATCTCACTTCTATTTTAAATTTTAAGTCTTATTCCTTTCTACATTTTTTACTCTCTTACTTTAAAAACCTTTTCTACACACAATACTCTCTAATAATTCAATATCTTCAATCGCGGTAAAAACTTGTCATTAAGAGGTATGTATTAATTAAGGTTTATTTTGTTAGAATTTTTTATAAAAGGAAGTTTTAGCAACAAGCCCAGCCGCCGCCGTACTGACCCGTATGGACCCGCTGCGTCACCGTGTCAAGGGACCCAAAGACCCGCCTCTTTGTTGTGTTTTGTTTTTATCTCGTCTCCGAAGACCATGCCCCTCTCATACTTGTACTATCTATTATTTCCCCACTACAGAAGTATATAAATTGTAATGATTGAAACAAATAAAATATAAAATGTAAGTGAGCCTAATGGGAGTGAGCATACCAATATACCTACTGGAAAATATCTCTAAGAAAACATTTTAAACAAAGATTTTTTTTTCAGAACTTGCATTAGGTATATAAAGGCCAGGAGGAAGGAAAATGGAAAATATCTCTAAGAAAACATTTTAAACAAAGATTTTTTTTCAGAACTTGCATTAGGTATATAAAGGCCAGGAGGAAGGAAAATAAAGGAAAAGGAAATAGTGTGATGCACTGAGAAAGAAAAACAAAGGGTGTGTTTGGTAACTGAAAATCACTTAAACTATGCCATATTGAAAATAGGACAGAAGTTGTCTTGTAGATCATTTCCGAGAATATAAATTTTATTCTAAATGCAATGAGAAGCTATTCTGATTTTTAATTTTTGGATAACAGCTATATCATTGTGATGTTAAATTCTAAACAATATGGTTATTCCATGTTATTTGATCTTCAAACTAGTGGGGTCTTTCTGCTGCAACTGGGATGAAGTTTCATCAATAGTTTTTCCTGAGCTCTCCTCAGGGACACTAACCCTGTCACACAGTGCCAAACCTCAACTCTTTTCATGACCCCTTCAAACATTCAAAACCACCACGACATTGGTGACTCTTATATCTCCAAGTTCAGCTGCCAGTGTGGGCTACAAACTCAACCTCGACTACCTCTTGAACACATCTTCTGTGACTCACAGGAAATACTCCCCAAAAGATTAAACCTCAACAATGCTGGTCACTTTTAAGTACCACTAATTTGTCTGGTCCAACTGACCAATATCAATTATCCCATCAAAAGAAAGGTTTCACTTTAGTAGTTCAGGTGTCTTGTGAATAACAGCCGAGTCTTCAGCCCAAGCTAACCAGAACCAAAAAAATTTAATTCAAAATAATAAATGACCTTGATACAGCCTTTAAAATTCCATCTGAAACTTCACAAGCCAGGCCTACATCTTCTGTATTATCTGTAACATTCTTATCTTTCAAGCTACCACAGAATAGCTCACCAAGGATTAAAGACTCAATAGCTTTTCTTGCACAAAGTTTCAAAGCCCTTCTACAATACTCCCCAATGTGAATATATGTTAGATATTTAATAAATCCTGTTAGATATTTAATAAATCCTGGGATATCAGAGAGACCACATAGTCAAATCCTAGGCAGACAGCTCAGGAAATCCTTGATTCTTGAATACAAGGATAAACAGCTGAGAGTCAATCACACATACCTTTAATCCCAGCACAGGGAAAGCCAGGGAATTGTGACCTACAACCTTAATTCCATAACTCCAGAGACAGAACTTCTTCTGTTTTTGTGAGTTCAAGGCTACACATTTTAATCCTAACCTGGATGGGATAGGGTATATACGGGCTCATAGAAACCAGGCCGAACAGAAGCAACTGGAAGAAGCAGCTTGAAGAAGCAACCAGCAGAAGTGACCAGGAGTGAGGCAGAGGAATTTGCAAGACAGCAGAGTGAGAATTGACTGTGGTGCTTCCTTTCTCTGATATTTCAGCCTTTCCCCAATATTTGGCTTAGAGTCTTCTTTTCATATAACCCAAAATTGTGCTACTACACCCACAAACAATCTGGTCATGTATGTCCCTGAAATGTGTCCTAATTCTGGTACCAACTTGTTTAATTAGGGTTTCTATTGCCATGATAAAACACCATGACCAACATCAACTTGGGAGGCAGAATGGGTTTACTTCATTTATATTTTCACATTGTAGTACATCACGGAAGAAAGTCTGGATAGCAACTCAAAAAAGACAGGGACCTAGAGGCAGAATCCATGGAAGAGTGCTGCTTATTGTGAAAAGTCTTGCTTGTATCCTTTTATCTTTCCATTATAACAATTATCAGTTATCTTTGAGGGGTCCTTTTGTGTATTTAGATGTAAATTATAGGTAGGTAGAGTTAAGTTTTCCCAGTATTTTCAGTCCTGGACTCTTGAGTACCAAAGTCCTGAAAGTTGAACTAGAAGAGCTAAAAGGCTTATAAATCCAAACTATGAAGCCTAGATTTTCAGAAACTGGTAACATAGCTTGAAGTACTCAAGTTGCAGGTTTATTGCTCTGGACTTTAAATAAACAGCTTGCACCTTTCCTCTATACATCAGGATTATTCAGCAGTTGCAATCCTAGGAATTTAGGAATACTAGGCATTGGCAATTAGACAACAGAGATCAGGTGATGTCTATTAGTGTTATAGCTCTCAAAAAATCGTTAGGTACTGGGACCCTTGGCCCAATCACAGAAGATATTATAGCTTTTAGGCTTACACTATTGATATCTTCAGTCTCTGACAGTATCTTGCTGCATCTTTTGGCCTGAAACTCTTAAAGTTTAGAAACTTCATTATACTTTTGTAGTGATCAGATCCTTAAGATACTTGTTTTCAGCCTTTAGCTTTTTTTAAAGCTGATTTACTTTGCCCTGACTGTTTTAAGAAGCCCCTCAGATGCTCTACAATAGTCACTACCCTATTGCTACTGCTGCTACTGCCATCTTTTGCTGTTGCCTCCTGCCTTCTGAGCTTTTATCTTCTTTTTGTATTACTAAATCAGGCTTCTTTGCAAATAATAAGATTAAAAGTACGCAATTAAATATTGTCAAGAGAAACCTTTGGTTGGACCTGACAGTGACTGCATAGGAGCATTTTTTCTGGTTGTTTTCAAGCAGAAAGCAGAAAGCTAGTTTGTATTTCACAAAAAGAGTGTGACATTTCATTTACATCTACCTTTAAAGATCTTTTTTGTCCAAATAAAAGACTGAGTCAGCAATGACATTGTTCTCTTGCAATGATGGAAACCAAGTTTCAGCAGTCACATTCTTTGTGCTGGGCCATCAGGGAACATGCAATTCCTCTGGGCTAGATGCAAATAGCTACAGTGTTATCTAGAGTTTATTGAAATGCTGATAGTAATAAGTCTGGCAAATCTACTGGAAGCAGTCATGGTTTGGAGATAATGTCCTACTTAGAAATCAAGCAGCTATAGTTGCTGTACAGCTTCCTTATTGCATCTTTGAAATGTTCAGATAAGCCTAGTTGGCATGACAGTAATTTATAGGATATCTTACTGATAGCCCTTACTCAAAGCACACAAAACAAGACAGTCCTAACAGCTACCAATTAACAAGATCAAATCAAAATGACTCTAAATATCTTTAATGGAAAATTAAACATTAAATTATAGCTAATAATTAAACTAAAATAAGTATTATCAGGACCTGCAACATGATAGTCAGTGAGTAAAACATTTGATGCCAGTTTTACTGACTTCAATTAGATTGCCAGGATTCACAAGGAAGTAGATTTGAAGTCCCAAAAGATGTCTTCTGACATCTACATTTACAGTGTAGTACATAAACATGCAGTCACATATATGCAAACAAAATAAATAAATGTAATTATTATATATAATAACAATGCTTAATTCTTGCTCTAATGTCCCAGGAAGAGGTAAGTCTTGCTAATAACTCAGTAATTTTACCCACCTGGAAGTAACTATTTTCATTCATTTCCTATGAATGTTTTCAATTTTGTTGTATATCTATGTATTAATTTTAAACTTTTATTTGTGATAAAAGCTGCAGAACTATTCTGTGTTGGTCTTTTAAGTTTAGTTTTATGTCTTAGAGATCTCTCCATTTCAATATATAATTTCATTGTAAATATTATAGAGTATTGTATAATTGTACAATAATTTATTTACACAGTCAGTAGTCAATTGCTTTTTCCACATTTTTATTTTAACATATGATGATAGAATGCATAGATAAGGTGAAAAGATAAGCAACAAAAACTATTGTAATAATAAGGTCATTAAGCCCAAGGGGATAACAACCAAGTAAGAAATTCACAATCTAATATGGGATAAAATTTGATATGAGTAGTAAGGGTAAGCAGGCACATCATTATCTAGAGAATAGTATCACTTCCTGAAATAGCTAAGACTGGAGGAGGCTGATACAAGAAAAGGAATTCAAGAACTTCTTGTGGATCTTTTGAATTTTGAGATGTCTTGAACTATTCAAGTCAAGAATTAAATACACAGCTGGCTTTGTAAACTTGGAAATTATATACAAGATTATCAATATTAGCATTAGTAATAGAAATATAGGAGTCATTCGAATCTTAGCACTATTTAAACTTGTGCCATTGACAAAAAAAAAAAAAAAAAAAAAAAAAAAAAAAACCTACCTAGATTAGATATACAAAGCCAAAAGAAAAAAAATATTCTATTATTTAGCAATCAGATGAAGGAGGCTATAAAACTTAAAAAAAAAAAGCTCACAGGAAGAGTTGTGAACTGAAAGGCAATGGCCTCCATGGGGTCAAATATTTGAGTATTTAGTACCCAGTTGGAAAAACAGTTTAGGAAGTATTAAGAGACATAGAGTCATAGAGTTCTTGAAGGAGGTTCATCATGAAGGGAGAGCTTTGAAGTTTCAAGATATGGGCTATTCCTACCTCTCCCTCTCCCTGTCCCTCTCCCTGTCCCTCCCTTCTCTCTCTCTCCCTCTCCCTCCCTCTCCCTGTCCCTCTCTCCCTCTCTCCTCTCTCTCTATTCTTCTATCATGGAATCTAACCCTCTGAAATACAACCACAATCCCAAGTTAAACACTGCCAGATCCCAGGTGGAAAAGATTCCTTTGGACCTAGGCCCAGACAGGTTAAAAAACTACACACAAAAAGCTGCACACCTTCTTCAACACCACAAAACTTTTAATTCTTCCCAAACATTTCTACCACGTAGGACAATCTATTCAAATATACGAGCCTAAGTGATTCATTCTCATTGAAACCACCATATTGTATTTGCAAGTCCCTATAAGCTTATAGTCATCCATACTATAAAATGCATTTAGTCCAAATTCCAAAGTCTTCATAAACTTTCAGTTTCAACATATTTAAAGACCAAAGTCAAGAAAATATCTGAATTGCATACTACTGTAAAAGGAAAAAACAAATTACTTACTTTCCAGCACACATTTGACAGAATGTATATTACTATTTCAAAAGAATTGGATGTGAGAATAGTGAAAAAATACTGGACCAAAGGAATATCTAAACCAAGTAAAGAAAACTCCAAAACATATAGCTTTATGTCTGGTATAAAAGGGCTTACTTAGATGCTTTTTCTCTTTTAACTTTCCTGCCTAAAAGCCACTTCTCTTTTCTCAGCTGGTCTCATGCCCTATTTGCAGCTCTAGTTGGCAGATAACCAGTGGCTCTGGCAACTTAAACACATTGTGTCTCCAATACAACACATCTTTCTCTTTCACAGCTTCAGAAAATCACATCTCAGGCCTTCTTGCCCTCTCAGAGCCTTTATCCAGGAATTGCTCTGTCACACATTACATAGTCTTAGAAATTTTCTTTATCCACAGGGGAAGTTTCAACAACTACTTTACTAATGTATTCTTCTTCATGTGTATGTGTGAGTGTGTATGTGTGTGTGTGTGTACACACATATATACATACATATACATATAGATGCATACATGCATGTACACATGCATAAATAAATAAAGAGAATACTAATATATTCTCTAAAGCCAGAACCATGTAGACTACACTGCCAAGTTCAGCTACTAACTTGGCTGTTCCCTAATTTTGAGGCAAACATTATTATATATACAATATATTACTACATGTTCCCTTTTGTGTCAAAACTTTGAAAAAATATTATAACTAATATAAGAAAACTACAAACAATAATTACAGTAACTGTAGCATGAATTCAGACTGTACTGAATGAGACTCAAAGCCAAATATCTGGGAATGGCTAAAATGTCAGAGAGAAAACACCACAGTCAAATCTCACTCAGATATTTTTTAACTTACTCAGCCTCACTCCTCATCCCTTCTGCCCCTGCTAGTTTCCTATGCTACCTTAAATATCCTTCTAGGCATCTGTATCACATCCAGGTTAGGAATAAACATGGGAAGTATTCTATTTGGTAGTCAGACTTGAACTCACAGTTCTGTCCCTGGACTTAGAGGATTAAGGGCATAGGTCACCACTCCTAGCCATTCCCTGTCCTGGGATTAAAGGTGTGTCTCATTGAATCCCAGCTCTTTGTCCTTGAACTGAAGGATCAAGAAATTCTTGAGCTGTCTGCCTAGGTTTTGACTGTGTGTAAATCTCTTGAATATTTCAGATTTTATTAAATATGTAACATAACACCACATATCCTTTTTTCTGTCAAAAATAAAAAAGTTATAACAGAAAAGATCATATACAATAAGTAAAATTACTACATATGAAAATATACAAACAATAATTACATGAGGAATGTCCAGCTCATTAACAATTCACAAATTCAAAGAAAATATTCCATTATTTATCTTATTTTGGTAAGTTCAAAGGATTATACCTAATCCACTTTGTATATAACTTGTATTAATAACTAAAAACTATATTTTGATGTCTCTTAAACTTATACACTTTAACTTCTAAGTGAGTTTCTTTTCTAAAATTGTCACTAGAAAACTATAATAATTAAATATTTCATTTTCAATTTTCTCAGAGAACCAAGAAGGAAATCATATTAAGTAAATAGCAACTTCCAAAAAAAATGTAAGAAATGAAAGAGCTGGTTTGCTTGGACAGTCAACTAATTTTCTTTTGTGTTGTTAAAGTATCTATCTTCAACCTACAGGCATGATACATTTCTCTGGGCCGTAGCAAATTTCCAAAGTCCTTTCTTCTTTGTCTTGGCAAGGTTCAACAATTTTTTTGTGTTTTTCTCCTGCTTGTCCATTTGAATATCATATTGTCTGAAGCCAAGGCAAGAGTACTTTCTTATCCATTGAATAACTTTTGTCAGAGAGTAGGTCAACTCATATGGAAGAGTTTCCTTGATGATCACAATCTTCTCTGAATTAAATTGATGCTGCCAGGAGCAGATGTCCTATTGTCAAAAATGTAATAATAACCTATGTATTTAAAATATCTTAAATGCCATATTCTATGAATCTCTGAAGTATTTGAAGAAGACCTGTCCATCCAAAATATATCTGATCTTAAAAACATATCTAATATGACTATAAGGTAGATTGTAATGTCTAACTACTAACTTGAATTTCTTTTTTTAAAATAAATATCCATTTTAATAGAATGTTTGTTCTTGAGCATTCCTTAAAGAATATGTTTAAGTAAAGGCCCCCTTTTAGTCTTTTTTTTTTTTACTTTTATTATTATGAACAAAGAAGTCACAGATTCTATCCTTGTATATCCTTATTCAAAGTCCCTTCCTCCTCCCACCACATCAGGACATTCTCTCCTCTCCACAACTCCCCATCCCCTCCCTGGGAAGGCAGCTGGCAGTCCCAGGATCCCACTGTTCCAATATTGCTTAGTTCAGCCTCCATTCCTGGCAGATCCAGTTTTCTCCTTCCAACCTCAAGAATGAGTCAGGTGTTCCTCTAGGGGGAGTGGGATCCAAAGAGTCAGTCCAAGGTGTTTCTGATCCCAAGCTGCTCAGTGGTTGTGGCTTGCAGCTTGAGCATGGTTTGCTTTTTTCTTGTTTGTTTGTTTGTTTGTTTAGAGTCCACTAATGAGTGAGTACATTCCCTGCTTATCTTTCTGGGTTAGTGATACCTCGCTCAGGAGGATATTCTCAAAATCCATCCATTTCCCTGCAAATTTTAGGTTATCATTTTTTCTTACTGCTGAGTAGTACTCCATTGTGTAGATGTACCACAGTTTGTTAATCCATTCTTCAGTTGAGGGACATCTAGGTTGCTTCCAGGTTCTTGCTATTACAATTGAATTTCTTGATATCCTAACTAGTTGGCAATAACTTTCCTGGACTATCAATTTGTATTACATTGTTAGATGGACTGTATAAGTATAATACCTTGAACAAACAGATATGTATACAGTGACAAAATTAATCTCAACCTTTTATCAATATACACAATTTGTACACAATATACAAAAAATCTAATCTAATGTAAAATATTTAATGCTATAATTTCTTTTTTAAAATAGTAGGTTCAATAATCTACTCTTATATCTTATCATATCTATCTTTTTTCTTTTTTTCTTTTAAACTATAACCCTGAATCTAATCTAAAACAAAAATCTGCCACAACCCTTTGTTTTATTCTTACAACGTAAATAATTATAATATGGGTGGATGAGCCATTAATTCTTATTTTTATGATGTTACTCTGGTTCAAATTGAGTCTTTATTAATTTTGATAGTACCCATAACTTTTCTTCACCTGTGGAAATAAAAGCAAAACCTTTCCCCAAAGATAACTTTTTGGAGGTTTCCTTTCTAACCTTTATTAGTTTTGATTTGTAGTTTCTTCTGATTTTTTTCTCTTCTATAATTTTCTATTATCCAGAGAAATAAGATTTTTATAATGGACGTTATGTTTTTTAACCAATTTGGGATGGTGTTTCTTCTGAGATGATAAGAACACCCTGAACTAGATATGATATGGAGGCTTTCAAATGCTCCCTCGGGGTATTTCGTGAAGGCAAAAAGTTAACCTTGTCTGTCCCTTGTTGACTAACATTCATTATTCCAGTGTCTACTTTTTCCACACTTCCTGTATACTGCAGGAAGAAGGAGGGTTCTCTTAGGGTCATTCCTAACAAAGGCACTGTTTCTGGGAACACCTTGATTACAATTTCTTTTTATATGACCTTGCCTTTCACAATTATAGAATTTAACATTCAGATTTTTCTTATATCTCTAGAAATGATCTCCCTTACTAAATTATCATCACCTTCATAATAATCTGCATTGTTTTATGAATCCAATTCTCTAAAAGTGCTGACCTTGCTTTTGATGATCTTATTATTTTTATACATTGTGTATTAGCATTCTCAAATGCCAGGAATTTTATTATTATTTGTCTGGCTTCTATATCTGGTAGCATCCTATTTAATGCTGCAGATAATCACTGCAAAAAGGCTGTAAAACTTTCCTGTGGGTTTTGAATTATTTTTGTGAAGAATTTACTTTTTGTTCTTACTTTTTTAGTTGATCCCAAGCATTTAGTGCAGCCATGTGGAATAAATCAAGTGTGTTCATCATATAGGGATTGGCTTTCAATATCAGCATAATGTCCTTACCCAAGAAGTTGGTCTTGGGAGACTTCTATGTCCCAGGCTCTGCTTCTTTGTTGGATTGTTTTAGCCTACTCCTTCTACCATGTTTTCCACTATAAAACTGGCCCTGCTTCCAGACCAGCAGTAACCATATCTAACCAGTCCCTAGGAATGATCCAGCTACATGAGGACCATAAATTTAACATTTGTTTTATAAATGCTGAATGCATCTCATATGTCACAAATGCTTCTTTTACTCTTCTTAGTTCTAGCATTTGTACTGGAGCCCATAAGTTTCTGTAATTTTTTTATTATTTTGTGATTTTTAAGCTTACTGGGTATATTAATGTTGGCTGCCTGAAAACCTTAGGCTGCTTTTGTGTAGCCTTAGATAACATTGCTAAGGTCTGTTCTTTATACTCCTCTGTTTGTGTTTTAATATCTTTGTGTTCCCTCTTAAACTTTTAAAAGTCTTTTTTCTTGGCATTTACATTGACTTTTTAAATAATAAAACAGAAAGAATCCAACCAATAATATTCATGAAAAATAATATGATAGACACTATGAGGATAATCTCATCTACTTTATTTATCTTTTCCTTTATTGGTCCCAATATCAAAACTTCTAGAGAAAGATCACAGAAAGATCAAGCACCATCCATTGTCTTAAACAAATTCATCCCTTTTTTAAAAAAAAAAATCTGATATACTCACCAATCTAGTTGTCAGTGACCATTCAAATGGCTGTAACGTGGGGCAGTTATCTAGTGTGATAACAGCCCAAGGAGGGCATCAGAAAAAGAAGGGATCCACTCCCCATCAGGAGAAAGAGGCCACTGTCTGATAAACTTACCCAGATAAAAGCGAAAGGGAAACATATGTGGCTGGTCTGCCTAAACCTAGAGACTAACTTAGAACAGAAAGCATAACCAGCCAGCAATTACTCCTCTAGACAGGTGTTGCTCTGGCTGGTAAGCAGCTTTATTTTTTTAGCGGGGAGGGGGGAATTCATGCCCCAAAGTTAGATGCCACATGTAGTACAAATTGAGATTTACTAAATGAGATTCAGAGCCAAATATTGGAGAATGACTGAAATATCAGAGAGAGGAAAACACTACAATCAAATCTTACCCAGTTATCTTCCAACTTCCTCAGCCTTGCTCCTCATTGCTTCTGCCTCTGCTGGTTTGTTATGCTGCCTTAAATACCTTTCTGGTCAGCTTTATCCCATCTAGGTTAGATTAAAGGCAGGAACTGCTCTACTTGGCAGTGGCCTTAAACTCACAGAAACACAGATAACTCTGTTTCTGGAGTTCTGGAATTAAGGGCATAGGCCATCACTCCCAGGCTTTCCTTGTGCTAGGAATAAAGGTGTGTGCCATTGAATTCCAGCTGTTTGTCCTTGTACTCAAGGATCAAAAAATTCCTGAGATGTCTGCCTAGATTTTGACTGTGTGTCAATCTCTCCAATATTTTGGGTTTTATTAAATATGTAATATATCACCACAAATAACTATACATACGTATATGTTCTATTTCTATTTAAGATGTTTTTTATACCTCTGCATAAATATTTTATATGATAGTATATATAAGATGCTGTTATTATTTTATATTATATATTTACCTTTGTTTAATGTTTATATGATTGTCATACTTAAATTCATTATTCTAAAACTATACAGCCATTTATACATTATTTATTTTTACAACATAAGCATCAGTCTTTAAAATGATAAAAATTACAAATCTTAGTTACTTAAGTTTTCCATATAATAATCATGTTGTTTAGGATTCTCAGATATATAATAAAGTATTTCAAATAGAGAAGAGTCTACAACCACTTTATAGACCTAAAATGTAACATTTAATATTTTGTTATTCAAAATTTAGCCATAAAAAACCACAATAACTCCTGTCATCATTATTCCTCTTCCGCAATGATGTTGAACATCAAAGACACTCCACAAGGATTCTGTCTTCCTTGGCAAACAATTCCCTATTTAGATAAAAATTTGTCTTTACCTCAACTACTGACAATAAACATGCTGTCCATTCCAAACAAACAAAATAAAAAATAAAAACTACTAAAATATGCCAAGACAAAATAAGGCAGCTTCTCAAAATACCTTACTTTTAAAGTGATCTGTCAGATACCTTTGACTTGTAGCCAAGAAATTAGTTGTTCCAACTTCACAAAAAAGCTATAAATAACTGTCCAGATAGCTAACAGTCACTATCCTTTCCTAAATTTTAAAGGCTACTTTGTTATGCTTCCAAGTTATTCAAATAATATATTTTCTATCACAAGTCTTTAATAGAGTTAAAAACTAAATAATTAAAGTTACTACCATCTCATATCTTAACTAAAACTTTTCAAATATTACATTCATATTATTCAAGATAAATAGCTTTAAGATAATCTCTGTATATTGCCACTTACAAAAATTTTAGACATTTAAGATACACCTTATATTTATAGTTTGTTAGTTTTTAGTTTGACTTTCTTTATGTTATTTATGTTTCCCTCTCCTAAACATTACCTATATAGTCTTATACTTAAGTTTAAAACTTTCTTAGTTAGACAAGTGCAGAGACATGGTTGGGTTCAGGCTTTATTAAGAGAGACCCAGAGGCTTAGATTTAGGGTCTCAAAAGTGGGTATCTCTCTTTGAAGTCCTAGTGGCACACTGTCTGCCCTCCATGTTTGTTCCTTTGCTCTTGGAGGAATATTGTTGCCACCATCCCACTGAAAAATTTAATTCTCTATGAAGTCCTCTAAGGTTCAATCTTGGATCAGTGAGTGTTTATCTAACCTCTTAATAAATATTAATTATTTTATATAATAAATTACCAGTGAATAATTCCTCTATACAAAGGGAAGGGAAATGCAGGCAAAAAGAAGAGTGACTGCCTCCCCCTGCCTTCTATTTCTTTCTCTGCCCAAGTATCTCATTTTCTGGCTAAATTTCCCTAGTGCTAAGATTAAAGGCTTGCTGACCTTCAAGGCTAAATTTGGGGGTGGCTTGGCTGTTCTATGATTTTCAGGCAAATTTTATTAGATACATAAAATATTACTACATATCCTCTTTTGTGTAAAAAATAAAACAAGTTATAACTAATATAAGAAAAACTATATACAATAAGAACAATAACTATATACAATACATACAAGCAGTAGGTATAGCAATAATCTCTCGTCTAAAACAAGTGAAAATTCAGAGAAAATACTTTCTTATTAATTTATCTTTGTAAGTCCAGACTGTTGTACATAATTCACTTTCTAACCTAACCTGTATTAGCAAAGATATCACAAACTATCTTTACATGTCTCTCAAACTTACACACTTTATACCTCTTAGTGAACTTTTTTCCAGAATCTGTAGCTACAAAGACTATAACTAAAACTATTTAGTCTTTAACTCACTCAGGGACCCAAGAAGAAAATAATATTGGCTAAGTAAGCAGAAAGTAAAAGCAAATTAATTCTAAAACTTGTGAGAAAAGACAGAAACATCTGGCTGCCTGCACAGTCACCAAGTTTCCTCTGCAAAGCTGGCCATCAGTCTTACGCCTACAGACAAGTATATCTGACAGACTTATTTGTGAACAGCATATTCTTAAAATCTTTTCTACCTTGTCTTGTCACAGTTGAACAGTCCTTTCTTTTTTTGTTCTGCTTATCCCTTTGGACAGAATAGTGTTAACAGTTGAAGCAAGGACACTTTTCTTGTCCAAAGGCTAAATTTTGCGACAAATAAAGTAACCTCCATATGGAATTTCTTCATTGCCCATCATCTGTGAAGTATAGTGGAGCTTCAAGGAGTAGACACGTCTACTGTCATAAAAGGAAAAAGAACCTAGACCACAACATGGATGGGGGAGGATTTTGAAACTACAAATCTCACTCCTATATATACTCTTATTCTTCCCAAACAGTTTGACCAACTGGAGACAAGTATACAAATATATAAACCTATGAGGCCCAATATTGTTGAAACCACCACAGTTATATAATCTTATTTCAGAAGTAGAGAAATACCTAAAGCATAAAGTAAATCAGAGGATAGCTGGGAGAGAGTGATGATGAAAATGTCATACAAGTAATTATTTCAGAAAGGAGGGAGAAGGCTGAAACTAATAAAGTGAAAAAAGGACAATCTAAGAACGCTATGTTAAAGTAAAAGTCAATCAACTGTAAATTTTACTAATTTTATAAATCACATAATTCTATTCTATAAATACATATATATCATATATAGAGGTGACCATATATGTATGCACATATATAAATGCATATATATATATATACATAATATATATATATATATATACATACATATGGGAAATCAAAAACAGAAAATAAGAAATCTGAAAATAGTACAAATATTCAATTTCAAAGCTTAAATCATTTTAGACTTCTCTTTTTATTTCATTTTCTGTACTTTCCCCACTTAAAATAATAAATAATAATCTACATTTTTCCCTCTCATTATTTGAATATGATCTCACTCTGCAGCCTAAGTTGGCCTGAAACACACTCTGTACCACAGGGTATCTTTAAACACAAGGCAAATCACTTGCATCAATCTGCTTAATGATAGGATTAGAAGTATGATCCACCATGATTGGCTTGAATACTTATTTTTTATTTTTCTATTATTTTTTGAAAATCAGTATCAAACTTTATATAAAAAAACAAAAAACTCAGGATAGCTAAACAATAAATACCCATTCAGTAATAAAACTTCTCTTTTCTCTAAAATATTTAAAACATAAAAAATAAAATCAAAAGCTCCTCAAGCCAGGTTAGGCTCAGCTGCAGACTAAGAAAGCACAGTAGGTCACAGTTAATGACCACAGATGCACTATGGCCTCCACAAATTTCTGCTAAGCAACCATACTACACTCAAACAAGAAGTTGTTTTGTGTTTGTGTGTACCCATGTGCATGTGTGTGTGTGATTTAAATCACTTTATTCACCTGTCATATTTCAATTGAATAAGTATGTTTTTGCATAAAGTGCACTAATAAGTGAGTATATCCCAAACTTATCCTTCTGCATTAGTGAAACCTCACTCAGGAGGATCTTCTACAAATCCATCCATTTGCCTGCAAATTCTAAGGTATCATTTCTTACTCCTCAGTTGTACTCCATTGTGTACATGTACCACAGGTTGTTAATCCATTTGTCAGTTGAAGGACATCTAGGTTGTATCTAGGTTCTTGCTATTATGAATAATGCTGCTTTAAACATAGTTGAGCTAATGCTTTTACAGTGTCTTTCGGGTAGATGCCCAAAAGTGGTATTGCTGGATCCTTGGGGAGATTGATTCCCAATTATCTGAGATTTTACCACACTGCGTTCAATCACTCTGAATACTTATTTTTAAATTGAAAACTCTCTTAAGAAATTAGAGAAAGGTCATCAGAGACAGACTGATACTTATGAAACTTGGACCTGTATCCAGAATGGAATCAGAAGTGAGCAGATTCTAGGACCTGGGCTACTCATTTGGAGAATCTCTCTCTGGGATCAGGGTCAGACCCAAGGTTGTGATGTCAGACTCTTGCTAACAGACAGGTTCTAGGCTTTAGCTAGGAGGGGATTTCCCAAATGACTACTAACACTAAGGACCTCGAATGGCTGAGCCTCACCTCCAGGGTGAACTGCATCATCAGCGACAGACTGATGACATTGAAACTCAGACCAGTGCCCAGAGCAGAGTCAAAGAACTTGCAGACTCCTTGCTCAGAGCAGACAGGAAACACACAAGCCTTCTAGCCACAACTGACTAGGAGCTGACTAAGTGTGAACCACTAAAGCCATGGACAGATAACAGTGAATGAATAAATATAACAATATAAAGAACAACAAAGCAACACCAGAAGAAACTATGGGTTCTAAAACTACAAGACCTAAAAAAAGCAATGAAGAGGAAACAGAAGAAAACAACAACAAAAACACCTCTGTGGAGATTATAGAAGCCTTAAAAGAAGATTTAAAAATTCTCTGAAAGAAATAGAAGAAAATACAAACAAAAATTGGAAGAGATGAACAAATTCTTGGAAAAAACAAAACATAAACAACAACAACAAAAACTAAAACAAAAAAATGAAAGAAACATTCCTGGAACTAAAATTTGAAAAATAAGCAATAAAAAAGGCACAAAATGAGACAAAAGAACAAATAGAAAATCTGAAGAAAAGAGCTGGAACTATAGATACAAGCATAACCAACAGAATCCAAGAGATGGATGAGAGAAACTTTGAAGTGGAAGACTCAATGGCACATAAAGATGCATCAGTCAAAGAAAACACTACAACTGAAAAAAGCCATAACACAAAATGTTCAAGAAATTTGGGACAACATAAAAAGATTTCATCTGAGAATAATAGGAATAGAAGAAAAAGAAGCATATCAGCTCAAAGGAACAGAAAATGTATTAAATTAAATCATAGAAGAAAATATTCCCAACCAAAAGAAGGATGTGCTTATAAAAATACAAGAAGCTTACAGAACACCAAATAGATATGACCCCCAAAAATGTCCACTCACCTCATAATAATCAAGCCACAATACATAGAGAACAAAGAAAATAAATTAAGAGCAACAAAGAAAAATGGCCAACTTACCTATCAAAGTAGACCCACCCATCAGAATAACAACTGACTAATATTGGAGACAATGAAAGCGAGATGGCCCTGGTCAGAAGTTATGTTATTTCTGGCATCTTTATAAAAAAAATTAGGTGCAGAACTCTGATTCTACTCTGGAAAAGTTTTTGAGTTACAAAGGCATCAGTCCACTTCTGATCATCCTAAAGATGCACATTCTTACTACAAAGGCATTAGCTCAACTATGTTCATAGCAGCATTATTCATAATAGCAAGAACCTGGAAACAACCTAGAATCCCCTCACCTGAAGAATGGATTAACAAACTGTCGCACATCTACAGTTTGAAAGCAGTAAGAAAAAATTATATCATAAAATTTGCAGGCAAATGGATGAATTTGGAGAATATCCTCCTGAGCATGGTATCACAAACCAAAAAAGATAAGCAGGGGATGAACTCACTCATTAGTGGACTTTAAACAAAAAGCAAAGCATTCCCAAGCTACAAACCACACCCACTGTACACTTTGGGATCTGAAACACCTTGGACCTGAAACTTGGAGCCCATTTCCTCCAGAGGAACACCTGACCCAGTGTTGATGTTGGGGTGAGAAAAACAGATCTGCCTGGAGTCGATGCTGAAATAAGCCATCTTGGTACCTTGGGACCTCCTGACCTTGTTGGGTAGGAGATAAGGAGATGAAGAGAAGAGAGAGTAACTTGGTGGTGCAGGAGAGAAAAGAGAGTTTGAACAAGGGGATGCATGGATAAAAAAATGAGACTATATTCATAAGAAAAATAAAAAAATTAGAGAGAAACCTGATAATAGAGAAAACTCAAGAACTCACAGAAGGAGCCCAGCAAGGACTCCAAGCAAGAATGGAGAGGGTGCCTAAACTGGCTTTTTCCTATTATCATTTGAATGACTACAATTGCTGTTATAGAATCTTCATCAGGCTGCCAATAGTATCAGATGCAGTGATCCATATCAAAACACCAGGCTGAGCTACTAATCCAGACGAAGAGAGGGAAGAGAGATTATATGGACAAGGGAACAGGATCATTATGGGGAAACCCATGGAGTAGGTAGTCCCATGCTGTTGGGAGTTTGAAATCTGATGTAAGAACTGATCAACCTTCATGCAATGGATGTGGGGCAGAGTAGGAGTCAGGTATCTTCAGACAGTGAGCATCCCAGCTACAATTCAGAGTTGGAGGTTAGCAATTTCCACCCCCTAAGCCTCCTGGGGACCTCATCCCAGAGACCAAAGTCATAGTCCCAAATTTGGTCTAATGAACAGGCATGTCTTAGACCAGAGTTGAGAGAAGAATTCTCCAGCACTCCTGAGGGTCATATCACAGATGTCCAGGCCCCACCATCAAGGCAGGGTGCATCATCACAGAGAGACTGATATCTCTCTCAACAGCATGACTCCATGGTGTCCAAGGCAGAGTGGGAGTTAGACAGCAAGGATTCCATGACCTGACCAGAGTAAGAAAACAAGCACACTCTGTGTCCAGAGCAGATATGAGTCACACATATAGCCTATATGTGACCTATAGCCACAATGAACTATGATTCCACTCAGACATTACTAAAAGTGAACCAAGGAAGCAATGCGCAGATATCAGATCAAGAATACATATGACAATATAAAGAACAAGACATCACCAGAAGAAGCTGATGTCTGTATAACACCAAGTCCTGAACAGAGGAATGAAGAAGAAACAGAAGGAAACAACAACACAAACACCTTTAAGAAGATTAGAGAAGCCTTAAGAGAGGATATGAAAAAGTCCCTTAAAGAAATAGAAGAAAAAACAAAAAAATTGGAAGAGATGAACAAATCATTGAAAGAAAACCAAGAAAGAAAAATCCAACTAATGAAAGAATCATTCCAGGAACAACAAGTTGAAATAGAAACAATAAAGAAGGCACAAAACAAAATGATGAAATAGAGAATTTGAAGAAACAATCTTGAACTACAGATACAAGCACACCCAACAGAATCCAAGAGATGGAAGAGAGAATCTCTGCAGTGGAAGACTCAAAAGCAGAAATAGATTCATTATTCGAAGGAAATATAAAAATCAAAAAAGCCATAACACAAAATGTTCAGGAAATTTGGGACACCATGAAAAGACCAAACCTCAAAATAACAGGAATAGAAGAAGGAGAAGAACACCAGCTCAAAGGCACAGATAATATTTCAATGAAATTATAGAAGAAAACTTTCCTAACTTAAAGAAGGAAATGTGTATAAAGACACAAGAAGCTTATAGAACACTAAATAGAATAGAATCCCCCTCATAAAATTGCTTGCCATATAATAATTAAGCCACAAAGCATATAGGACAAAGAAAAATACTAAGAGCTGCAAAAGAAAAGGCTCAACTTTCTATAAAGAAAGACCTAACAGAATAATACCAGATTATTCAATAGAAACAGTAAAAGCAAGAAAGTCTTGGTCAAAAGTTATACAGACACTAAAAGAGCATGGCTGCCAACCAAGACTACTATACCCACCAAAACTATTAATCTCTATAGGTGGAGTAACCAAGATATTTCATGACAAAGACAAGTTGAAATAATAGCTATCCACAAAACCAGCACTACAGAAACTATTTGAGGGAAAACTTCAACCTAAGGAACCCAGATATGCCCATGAAACCATAAATAATTGATAATCTCAAAGAGAAAAACTCTAAAAGAAGGAAATACACATAAACTATTACCAAAAATAACAAGAAATAACAATCATTGGTCATTAATTTCACTTAACATAAATGGACTTAACTCACCTATAAAAAGACCCACCCTAACACAATGGATCTCATAATGAAAGCTAACTTTCTGCTGCATATAAGACACACACCTCAGTTGCAAGATTTAGGCTGGGCTATGTGGAGAAACTGGTGCCAGAGGTTTGTGTGTTTGTGCTTCCACATGGAGCTGAGCTGAGGACATGGCCAAACTAGGAAACCACAACATGGATACAGTTACCTATGATGATGTGCATGTTGACTTTACTTGTGAAGAGTGGAAATTGCTGGATATGTCTCAACAAAATCTCTACAAAGTTGTGATGATTGAGACCTACCTTACTATTATTGGATACACTTGGGAAGAACATAATGTTGAAGACCATTCTCATTGCTGTAGAAGACATAAAAAGCATGCAGAAACTCAAACTGGAGAGAAAAAGCTATATATACTCCATGTGGTAAAGCAATTGCATATGACAAACATCTTCAAATGCATAAAACAACTCATACTGGACAGAAAACCTATGAATGTAATCAGCATGGTAAAGCCTTTGCTTTTCATAGTATTCTTCAAAGGCATAAAACAACACATACTGGAGAGAAATCATGTGAATTTAATCAGTGTGGTTAATTCTTTGCTTATCACAGTACTCTTCAAAGGCATAAAAAACACATACTGGAGAGAAACCTTATGAATATAAGCAGTGTGGTAAAGCCTTTGCTTATCACAGTATTCTTAAAATGCATGAAAGAACACATACTGGAAAGAAACCATATGAATGCAAGCAGTGTAGTGAAGCCTTCGCTTTCCACACTGTTCTTCAAAGGCATAAAAGAAAACATACTGGTAAGAAATCCTAGAAATGTCATCAGTGCAGTAAAGCCTTTGCTCATCACAGTCAACTTCAACATCATAAAAGAGCACATACTGGAGAAAAACCATATGAATGTAATCGGTGTGGTAAAGCCCACATGCTGGAGAGAAACCCTATGAATGTAATCAGTGTGGTAAAGACTTTGCAGAACTTGGAAATCTTCAACATCATAAATGAACACATACTGGGAAGAAACCCTATGAATGTAATCAGTGTAGTAAATCCTTTGCTTATCACAATGATCTTCAAAGGCATAAAAAAACACACACTGGAGAGAAACCCTATGAATGTAAGCAGTGTAGTAAATTCTCATCAAAATACTCTTAAAAGCCATAAAAGAACACATACTGGAAGAAAAACCCTATGAACGTAAGAAGTGTGGTAAAAACTTTGCACAATGCAGTAATCTTCAAAGGCATAGAACAACAAATACTGGGTAGAAACTTTATGAATTTAATCTGTGTAGTAATGCCTTTGGAGAACACACCCATCTTGAATTCCATAAAAGAACACAAAGAAGATAGAATCATCTTTGTAATCACTGTAATAAATCATTTGATTATCAAGGTAGTGTTCCAAGTCAAAATACACCACATACCTAAGTGACAATGTAAAAGTATACTCAGTGTGGCAAACCCTTTGCATTTGCATGCTTCAGGGTCTTCAAAATAATGAGAAAAATCACACTGCAATAAAACCTGAAGAATATATTCAGTTTGGTAACATTTTGTACTTTGTACAGAAGTAAAACTTTTTGTGTCCAAATAATATGTTAGAGTCTTGTTATGTCACAATAGTCTTTGAGTACTAAAAAAATGCTATTTAGTATATGATTTTTTAGCCAACAATATAGTTTATAAAAAATGATCATGACATTAAGATCTCAAGCATTAAAATGTTTATTCTTTTTAACTACCATACTCCTGAAGAAAAGAAAACATGAATTTATATAGCACTATGAGTAGTGTTAGAGGCAGCCAAAGTCACAATTTCTGATCCTGAAACTCATACCATAAGGTCTGTGATGGAAACACACTTTGTCTGTGAAATAGAGTCAAAGAAATTTACTTTAGCCTTGAACAACTGAGTATAAACCACTTAATTTATGAGCTAAAATCCAGGCAGTCTCTGAGTTGGTTAAACAGCAAAAAAGTGGTGAGTTACCCTCCTACCAGATAGCTATGACATCTCTGAATTTTGCACAACAAGACACAAAACATTCCCACTATTCTATCTCAGCTCCAAATTCAGGAAATCAAGCAAGACCCATGCTTTGTAGAAAACAGACAAATTGTCTGGATCAGCCAAAGACATGGATAAACACCAGTTCAAAACACTTTTAACAACATAAATATTTTCTTAGAAGGGAATAGTTCAAGATGATGTGCCAAATAAAAAAATTATGAGGATTCAAAGATGTATGTAACTTTATATGTACATAAACACAGCACATTATGATTTAGTTTGTAATAGAGTTGACTTCTGATTATTATACCTTATTTTATCTCTTCCAGAATGAAAAGAATATTTATTTGAATACACATGAAATATTGAACATTTTATAATCTCTATTAAGGAATATACGAATAGCTATTTTAAAAATGTTTTTACAAAACAAACATTGGAATTATTTCATCTATTTTTAGACTTTTATTGAAAAGACTCACAAATGAGGAACATGACTTCAAATATGTCTCTGAATAATTAATGTTAGTGAAGCACTGTTGCATAATAAGCATTTTAAGGAAATTTGTAAAAGAAATATAAAAATTAAGACCAAGAATAAAAACTTACCACCCTTTAAATATTAAAGGATTACATTATTATTTATATTTATAGTGCAAGTGTTACAGTCTTGTAACAAAAGGTATTTGACTGTTGGAAGTCAGGCTATGCCTACAGTGATTAAAGGAAGGGATTGTGGATATCTAAAACTGTGAATAGAAAGGTATTACTGTTGGTAAGTGCTGTTGTAACTGATGATATGAAGGGAAACTATCCTAGATAACTAAAGCACTGAAAAGAAAGGTACCCTGACATTAAGAAATAAGGTTATACCTGAATGTGTAGCTGGAAATATTCAGGATGATTAGGGCTTTAAACAAAATGATAATCTGCCTGTTAGGGCCCAATCTTGGATTTTCTTTTACAGATTAAAACAAATTCTATATAGGTATTGCCAATTAACAGGCTAATTTTTCACCTGTTTTGCTTGGGAGATTTTGTTTTACTTTCTATTACCAAGTGTTCAAATGCCTTTGCTCCAATTCTGAAGATTATAGAATTGTACATGTCAAATACACATTTAAGTAAAAATTCTTTTGTACAATTTCTTAATTGTATTCTGTGTATTAAATATATATTTGTTATAGAGAATTTGAAATTAATTAAAAAATACAAACTGCTAAAAAAAAGATACACACCTCAACTCCAAAAACAAACACAGGCTCAGAGTAAAAACATGGGAAAAGAGTTTTCAATCAAATGTCCCCAAGAAACAAGCTGGTGTTGCTATCCTAATATCCAACAAAGTAGACATCAAACAAAAATCAATCTAAAGAGACCCAGATGGACATTATTTATTAATATCAGGAAAAATCAATGAAGGTGAGATCTCAATCCTGATTATTTAAGCACTTAATATAAGGGTATCTCCATATGTAAAAGAAACACTACTAAAGCTTCAACCCTACATCAAATATTACACTCTGATATTTGGAGAATTTAATACCCCACTTTCACACTTGGAGAAGTCAACCAGACAAAGTTTCAACATAAAAATAAGGGGTCTAACAAATGTTATGATGCAAATGGACTAAATAGATATTTACAGAAGCTTTCATCTGAACACAAAGGAATATACATATTTCTCAGCACCCCATGGAACTTTCTCTAAAAGTGACCACATACTTGGTCATAAAACAAATATCAATAGATACAAAATTGGGAATAAACCCTTGTATCATATCAGACTACCATGGCCTAAAGTTAGAATTCAACAACAACAAAAATCAGGAACAACAGGAAGGTTAGAAACTCATGGAAACTGAACATTTCTACAAAGAACCACCTCTGGCTCAGTGAAGAAGTTCAGAAAGAAATGAAAGACTTTGTAAAATTTAATGAAGATGATTCTACAACATATCTAAACTGATGAGACACAATGAAAGCCGGGTTAAAATGAAAATTCGAAGCACTAGATGCCTATATTGAAAACCAAGAGAAAGCTCACACAAGAGACCTAACAACTCAGCTGAAAGCTTTAGAATAATTAGAAGCAAACTCACCTAGAAGGAGTAAATAGCAAGAAATAATCAAACTTTGGGTTGAAATTAATACAAAAGAAACAAAGGAAAGAATACAAAAAGAAATCAATGAATCAAAAAGTTAGTTCTTTGAGAAAGTAAATAAGATAGACAAACCTTTATCCAAACTAACCAAAAGACAGAGAGAGAGAGAGTATTCAAATTATGAGAATCAGAAATGAAAACAAAGACATAACAACAGACCCCCAATGAATTCACAGAATTATCAGGTATTCTTTGAAACTATATTCTACTAAAATGGAAAACCTAAAAGAAATAGCTTTCTGAACAAGTATCAGTTCCCAAAATTAAATCAAGAACAGATTAAAGACATAAACAGATCTATAACACCAAGGGAAAGTGAAGCTGTTATTAAATGTCTTCCCCCCAAAAAAAAACCCAGGTGGAGATGGTTTTACTGCAGATCTCTACCTGACATTCAAAGAAGAACTAATACCTATACTCAACAAAATGTTTCATATAGTAGAAACTGAAGGAATACTGTCAAACTCTTCAAACTCTTTTTATGAGGCCACAATTATCTTGATACCCAATCCATTCAAAGATGAAACAAAGAAAGATAATTATAGATGAATCTCCATCATGAAAATTGATGCAAAAATGCTCAATAAAATTCTGGCAAATATATTACAACAACATATAAAAAAGTCTTCCACCATGATCAAGTAGTCTTCATCCCAGAAATACAGGATTGGTTCAACATACAAAAAAAATTATAAATGTCATCAATCATATAAGCAAATTGAAGAAAAAAAGATTATTGTTGTAGAAATTTTCTGGCCCCATTTAGGCCATAAGTTTTGACCTGCCATGGTGGCTTTTTCCCCCCAAAGAAATGAATCAGACACTTGTATAAATTTTGTACTGTTTGGCCTATGTCTCATGCACATTACTAACTAGCTCTTTCATCTTAATTCAACCCATTTTTAGTATTCTATCTGCCATATGGCCCGGTCCAAGGCTCACCTGTATTTCTTACATGTCTCTTCTTTGGGGGTCAGTTGGAGACTGGCTAATACCACCCTTCTTCTACCTGTCTGCCCTCCGATCCTCCACCTACTTCTATGGTGCTCCACATAGTCCAAAACAGCTCCTTTATTTATAGCACACAGAGAATATTTTCACTACAGTTCCGTTTTTTCTGTCTAATCAAAAAGGAATTTTCCATATAGCAAAATTATAACAAAACAGCTCTCAAGCAAGAATTAGTCACAATATCCAGTCTATTTGTATTCACAAAATTATAGAGAATATTCAATTATCTACATTATCCTTGTGAGTCTAAAGTTTCATATCTACCTTTTAAACGAAAAAGAACTATACCTATAATTATTAAACCTTCAACCACATCAAAAACAATAGAAGGATATAATATTACACAAATAAACAGGAAGTATAAGCAAAGTCCAAAGTCTAGAAAATGACAGAGATGACACTTGTCTGCCTGGACAGTCACCCAAAGTTTCTTTGTAATGTTAGGGCATCATCTTCAGCCTATAGACCCAAAGTCTCTGGCATATCTTTCAGTCTAAAACAGTCCATTAGGCACTTCTCTTTGTATCCAGAAAGATGCCTGGCAATTTTTTTCTCTGCAAAACAGGAACCTGAAGGACCATCTCGGTTTGTTTTGCCAAAGATCAGAGGTCACTTTCCTATGGAACCTTTATGTCCAGTTTATACAGCATACTATCAAGCAGGCACACCAGAAGAGTTTCTTGTCCAGTGGCAAACTGTTGCCACAAAGTATATTCCACGTGAAGTTTCTTAAATGCCCATCATTCTCCTGAAATACATTGGTGCTGCCAAAAGCACACCTGTCTCACTGTCCAGAAAAGTCTAAGTTATTAAAATATTTTAAATGCCATATTCTGTATGCCTTTGAAGTGTTTGAAATCTATGTTTCTCAATAATACATTACAATTAAATGAGTTACATCAGTATTATACCTTAATCAAGAGTAGAAAAAATACATACAGCATAACAGAATTGACCTTAAGTTTGTATCAATAAACCAAAATCCATCTACTTTTTCTAATCTTTCCTATATTATATCCTCTGCCGCCCTTTTTTTTTAAAAAGAGTTTGACTATTACCATTAACCATCTACAATGAAACGAACATTAATACATAATATTTTGGGGGGTACTTGGGCGTAGCTTTCTTTCTTTTACTACTTCTTGCTGATCAAGGACATTGATGATCTCATGGGGTCTTGAGGCTGTATCATCTCAACTGGCATCTTGGAAGCTGATCTTGCTATCAGAGAATGTTCAGGTGGCCTTAGCAAATGAAACCACATTTTCCTGGAACCAATGCACAGGTTTTGATCTTCTGTGGAAACAAAAAACAGAAACTCTTTTCCCAAGCAGCATAGTCTTATAAACAGATTTCAAAGTCAAGATATCTTTGAAGTATATGTATTTGTTTAACTTAGCAGCCTTAGCAATAAAGTATCTTTCTGCAGTTAGCTCATTAAAAGTTAAAAAATTAAAAGAAAACACAATAACCATAATCCAGACTCTCTGTTTATCTGCCACCTTTATGTGGCCTTTTTATCTTTATTTCTATTTCTCTTTAAGGGTTTTCTTTACCCCTTTTTTTCTCTCTATCTGAAGCTTATGTGTATTTTTTCATACATTGTACCCCATTAAGAGGCTTTGTGAGTCTAAATCTGTTTCATTAAGAATTCTTAATTATTTTCCAACCAGGAGAGCTTTTACAATGCTAGGATCACTGTGATTGCTGACTCTGCCCCTTTTGTTGGCTTTTCAATATGGGGGAGGTGCCTGCTGTGTCTCTCTCCCTGCCAGCAACCAGAACGGACTCAGCTGCTACCATAAAAACTGTTTTTGACTTTGTTTCCTTTCTGTTCAATATAATCAAAAACCTTAAATCAATCACATTTATGCCAAGCCTTCCATGAAATGTATGGGTTTAAGCTGTGTGCTGCAGACGTGCCATTTTAAATTTCCACGTGAACACCACTCTGTCTCTTTATTATAAATCAATTCAGATATGCAATTCAGAAAGCCACTTTTGGCTCTTTTCTAGTAATCTAGAACACTTTTTAAGCTTATTAAACTTTCTCTGGCCTTATGCTGATGTACAGGGCCACCAAGGGATGTCATTTGTTGTAGAAAATTTCTGGCCCCACTTGGGCCAGAAATTTTGACCTGACCACAGTGGTTTTTCCCCCCAAAAGAAATGAATCAGATGCTTATGTTAATTTTGTATTGTTTAGATTATGTCTCAAGCATATTACTAGCTAGCTCTTTCATCTTAGTTCAACCCATTTCTGGTATTCTAACTGCCATGTGGTCCAGCCAAATTAAGGGGATAACTTTGTAAGAAGTGAAACTATCTCTATTTGCAGATGACATCATTGTATACATAAGTGACCCACAAAATTCCACCAGGGAATTCCACAGAAAATAAACACCTTCAACAATGTAGCAGGACACAATATTAACTCAAAGAAATCAGAAGCCCTCCTATAGACTAAAGATAAAAGGGCTGACAAAGAAATAAGGGAAATATCACCCTTTATAATAGCTCCAAATAGCATTAAATACCTTGGTGTAACTATAACCAAAGAGGTAATAGACTTGTTTGACAAAAACTTTAAATCAAAGAAGAAACTAATTGATGAGGATTTCAGAAAATGGAAGGATCTCCCATGTTCCTGTATAGGTAGGATCAACATAGTAAAAATGGTAATCTTACCAAAAGCAATCTACAAATTCAATGCAATTCCCTTCAAAATCCCAACATATTTTGTTACAGAAATTAAAAGAAAAAAAAACTAATATTTTTTTGGAATAACAGGAAAGCCAGGATTGCCAGAACAATTTTGCTCAACAAAAGAATCTCAGGAGGCATTACCATCACCTATTTCAATTTATACTATACAGCTTCAATATTGAAAACACTCTGGTACTTGCATAAAAATAAACTTGTGGATCAATGGAATCAAACTGAAGACCCAGACACTAGCACAAACATCTACAAATATGTGATTTTTGACAAAAAGTTGAAAAATATTCAATGGAAAAAAAGTATCTTTAACATATAGTGTTGGCATACCTGGATACCAGTATGTAGAAAAATGCAAATAAATTCAAGCCTATCACTCTGCACAAAACTCAAATCCAAGTGGATCAAAGACCTCAACATAAAACCAGCCCCACTGAACTTGATAGAAAAAAAAAATCAAGAAATACCCTCCAAGGCATTGGCACAGCTGGCCACTTCCTAAATATAACACCAGTAGCACAGACACTAATAACAACAATCAATATGTGGGATCTCCTGAAACTGAGAAGTTTCTATAAGGCAAAAAAAAAAAAACAGTCATTAAAATAAAATGTCAGCCTACAGAATGAGAAAAAATTTTCATCAACCCTACAAGTTACAAAGAACTGATGTCTAAAATATATAGAGAACTCAAGAAACTAGAGTCATAAACCCTGAATAACCCAATCAAAAAATGATATTCAGAACTAAAAAGGAAATTCTCAGCAGAAGAATTGAAAATGGATGAAAGAAACTTGAAACTAATGCTCAACATCATTAGCCATCAGAGAAATGCAAATCAAAACAACTTTGAGATACCACCTTATACCTGTCACAATGGCTAAGATAAAAAACACAGTGATTGCCTATGCTGGAAAGGATTTGGATCAAGGGAAACAATCCTCATTGTTTTGGGGAGTGTAAACTTGTTCAGCCACTCCCAGAATGCAGTTTGGAGGTTTCTCAGAATATTGGGAAACAATCTCCCCAAGTATTCAGCAATACCACTATTAGGCATATACCCTAAAGATGCACATTCATGCTCCTAAAGTATTAGCTCAACTATGTTAATAGCAGCATTATTTGTAATAGCAAAAACCTGGAAACAATCTAGATGTCCCTCAACTGAAGAATGGATTAACAAACTGTGGTACATCTACACAATAGCAGTAAGAAAAAATGATATACTAAAACTAGCCAGCAAATAGGTAGATTTGGAGAATATCCTCCTGAGCAAGGTCTTAGAAACCCAGAAGAATAAGCATTGTGATGTAGCCTCTCATTAGTGGACTTTAAGTAAAAACATTCTCTTTTTAATTGAAAGATATTGGGTGAATAATTGATTTAAAACACACACACAGAAAACAAAACTAAAGAAAAGTTCTGGTTTGACTGTTGAAGGGTTGCTTAGCAGAAATTTGTGGTGGCCATAGTGCATCTGTTAGCATCAGCTGTGATCTACTGTGCTTTCCTCATCTGTAGCTGATCCTAACCTGACTTGAGAAGTTTTTAGATTTTATTTTTTATGTTTCATGTGTTCTAGAGAAAAGAGAAGTTTTATTACTGTTTTTTAATCTATTCTGAATGTTTTGGGATTTTTTTATAATGTTTGATATAGATTTTCAAAAAATCATAAAAAAGGAAAGGAAGGAAGTAAGGAAGGAAAGAATGAAGGAAGGAAGGAAGGAAAGAATAAAGAAAGAAAGAAATGAATCTGGATCCTCTGAATGTAGATGACATTTGAAAGGCATGGGTAGTTTCTGGAGTCTTTTGGCATTGGACCAGAGTCTACCCCATGTCCATGAACTGGCTCCTCAAGGCCCATGTCCAGCTGGAAAACACCTTTCTCAGCCTTAATACTCAGGGAGGAACTTTGTACTACTTCAACTGGATTTGCCAGAGTGAATTAACTCACTTTGAAATTCCTTGCTTTCTGTGGAGAGTGAAAGGGAGTGAGGGAGGAGGGAAGAGTCTTGGGGAGAAATGAGAGAAGGGGCAGGAGAGGAAACAGTAGTAGGTATGGAAAAAATTAAAAAAGAAAATAAAAAAATTCCTAACTATGAGACTTATACTTAATAATATTACTTTTAGATGACTAAGGATATTTAGATACCTATGCCAGTTTCTCATGTGAAATCTGAAACAATTTAAGCATATATAGTAGTTTCTTTGTTAATAGAGTGTGGGGAGAGAAGTGCAAAAATAATCTAGGGTATCCAGCTACTCTGATTTAAGCTTCTTGTTCTTTTGTCTTTTATTTTATTTTCTCCCATCTTTAACTTAAGATTTATATCTCTTGTTTTTTTTTTTCCCTGAAATTCAACTTAAATATGTTTAGAGAGTTCTTTGTCATATTTAACACTACATAGCATAACTTGCTAAAAAAAATCTCATTATTGTCATTGTGAAAACAACAGGCTTTGCTTACTAAATAATTTTAATTCTTATTTAGTTTCATAGACACCAGAATAGTCTCTGACTGGACTAATGCAAGAAAACATTCCCCCTAAAAACCTATAGACCTACATTACTTGTCATCTCTCCAGATGACCATCACAATACAGTTGGCTACTATCATTTCAAGATCTAACATTTCTATTGAATTAGCTGATCTGATTTATTGGATCCAAACAATATAAACATCAAAATCACAGAAAACTGGATAAATGTCTATTTTAGTAAGATAAAATTGATTTTACTTAAAGATCATCTTTGAAAACAACTCCAAGAATAAATGGAGCCAAATAGCTCACCTCCCTGACTTTAGCCCATACCTTGTATAAAAGAATAGCACAAATTGCACCATTCCTCATCCATTTTAAATTATGTAATCTTCCCACTGTGTGAGTCCCCTGAGAATACCATTTGCAGCAGACTCAATTTTGTATTGTTTGCACTCAGCAAAGGGCCTGACATGGAAGAAATGTTCGATGAATTTTATATAAATACACAGATTCTTAGTTGTCATATGTATTAAAATATATAAAGGAAACAGATTGGGGAAAGTAAAAGTTTTATCTATTTGTATATCTATACATAAACAGAAAATACACATGTATATTTAACATTTCTTATCTTTCTAACCTAAAAACATAAATCTATCACATTCCAAAATGTGTTAGATTTTGGATCATTGTGGATTTGTGGATTTAGAGATGTATAACTAGTAAAACGTATGTAAATATTCTAAAATTTGAAGAACTCCAAAATTGAAAATAATTTAGGTGCCAAAATTTTGGATCAGGGATAGTGAACCTGTACATAAATATATGTATATATATTTTAAATATATATTTATGAATGCATATTACACATATTAACAGTATAGTTGAGATTGAAGGTACTGAAATTTCTTACTTATAATCAAGGCAAAGTAAATGACTTAAAATATTCTACCAGTATCCTTATGTATAATTGCAGAATTAAAATAAACTTTTATTGGGTGGTGATTAAATATTTCTGATTTCCAAATATGACAGAATAATATAATAAACTATCAGAAACCAAGCCCAGACATACAGGCAACTGTGAATCTTGAAAGTCAGATTTTGATGTGCCAGACACACTGAAAGTTAAGCTGGAAGCCCAGATTGGGTACTAGGGTTTCAGAGAGTATCAAGCCAAGGAATACAAATAGCCACCAATCACTGAAGGAACAGACTCTCCTTATTTCTTTACCTATGAATTGAAAATTATTATGTGTAGTTTAAAGGGAATTTTACCTATTCAGAACAATGACAGACAATATTTATAGAATCTATGAATAGTACCAAGTATTTGATATAAATTATCTGTTGAATTTTCACAATTATAAAAAATGTAATAATTGTGATCATCTTTGGATACAGGTGGAAATGGGGCTCATTCAGTAACTGTAAATTATTCTAGAGGTACATACAAATGATGAAGACACTTCAGAATCCTCATTCTCTACTGCACTGCTTTTCTAACATTGGATGAAAGATTAAGAAAGTCAGGGAACTATGTATAGCATGAATCACATTGAAAAATATGATTGAGATAGGTAAACCAGACAGAGACTCAACAGAGAAATAAGGGCTTTAACAAAGGTTATGATGCAAATAGATTTAATAGATATTTACAGAAGCTTCCACCCAAAAACAAAGGAATATACATATTTCTCAGCAACACATTGAACTTTCTCTAAAATGTGGTAGATAGTCAATCTTAAAAAAAGGGGGGGGAGGAGGTTATGACATAGGAATGATTAGAAAAGATAAGTGGGTTTTGATTTATTGATATAAATTTAAGGTCAATTTAGTTATGCTGTATATATTTTTCTACTCTTGATTAAGGTATGATGCTGATATAACTCATTTAAAATTGTAATGTGTAATTGAGAAATGCAGATTAATAGTCATCTATGATAACCAACCTTATAGTCATGTTAGTTAGATTTATTTGTAGGTATGCAAAGATATATTTCAGTTAGATAGGCAGTCTTCAAACACTACAAAGACATGCAAAATATGGCATTTAAATTATTTTTAAAACTTAGACTTTTCTGGACAGTGACACAGGTCTGCTCGTGGCAGCACCAATATATTTCAAAAAAGTGATGGTCATTAAAGAAACTTCATGTGAAATTTATTTTGTGGCAACAGTTAGCCACTGGACAAGAAACTGTTCTGGTATTGACTGCTTGATAGTATGCTATATAAACTGGACATGCAGGTTCCATAGGAAAGTGACCTCTGAACTTTGACAAAACAAGCCAAGATGGTCCTTTGGGTTCCTGCTTTGCAGAAAAAATTGCCAGGCATCCTTCTAGACACAAGGAGATGCAACTGATAGACTGTGTCAAATTTCCTACATCACTAAAGATATGCCAGAAACTTTGGGCCATAAAGGCTAAAGATAGTGCCCCAATGTTACAAAAAAACTTTGGGTGACATTCCAGGCAGACAGGTGTCATCTCTGTCATTTTCTAGACTTTAAAAGTTGCTTGTACTTCCTATTTATTTGCACAATAATATATCCTTCTATGGTCTTTGATGTGGTTAAAGGTTTAATAATTATAGATATAGTTCTTTTTGGTTTAAAAGATAGATATATTAGATATAAAACTTTAGAATCACAATGATAAGATAGATAATAAAATATTTGCTTTAATTTTGTAAATACAAATAGACTAAATATTGTGACTATCATTCCTGATTGAGAGCTGTTCTATTGTAATTTTGCTATATAAAAATTAAAACCTTCATTTTTAATTAGACAAAAAATAAGAGATGTGATGGAAATGCTCTCTATATACTACTGTAAATAAAAGACTGGTTTGGCCTATGTAGTGTACCATAGAAGTGGGTGGAGGATCAGAGCACAGGCAGGTAGAAGGAGGGTAGAGTTAGTCAGTCACCATCCAACCCCCAAAGGAAGAACATGTAGAGGCACAGTCTGAGCCACATGGTGGGAAGAGTAATAAAAATGGGTTGAATTAAGATGAAAGAGCTAGCTAATAATGTGCTTAAGATATGGACCAAACAATATAAAATATATAAGTGTCTAATTCATTTCTTAAAAAGACAAAAGCCACTGCAGGCCAAGTTCCAAACCTCCAAGCCCAAACGGGCACCCGAAAAAACTTACTACAACACTAAAATTAACCACATAATTTGTCATGAAGCAAATATCAATAGATACAAAAATGGAAATAATAACATATCATATCTGACCACCACGGTCTAAAGTTAGAGTTCATCATGATAAAAAAAAAAAACCCTACCAACTCATTGAAACTAAACATCACTCAGCTGAACCACCTCTGGGTCTAGGAAGAAATTAAGAAAAAAAAATCAGTCTTCCTAAAATTTAATGGAAATGAATCTACAACGTGTCAAAATTTATGGGACACAATGAAAGCAGTCTTAAGAGGAAAATTCATAGCACCAGATACTTATATGAAAAGCCTAGAGAAATCCCACACTAGAGAACTAACATCACAGATGAAAACCTTAAAACAATTAGTAGCAAACTCATCTAAAAGGAGTAGATGGCAGGAAATAATAAAATTTAGAGCTGAAAACAATGCAATTGAAGCAAAAAGAACAATACAAATAATCAATGAATCAGAGTTGGTTCCTTGAGAAAATCAACAATATAGATAAACTCTTATCCAAACTAAAAGAAAAGCAGAGACAGAATATCCAAATCTACAAAATCAGAAATGAAAAGGGGGACATAACAACAGATCCCCAGGAAATCCAGAGAATTATCACATCATACTTCAAAAATATATATTCCAGAAAAATGAAAACCTAGAAGAAATGGACAGAGGACAAGTAACATTTACCAAAATTAAATGAAGACCTGATGAATTACCTACACAGACATATTATTCTAAAGGAAATTAAAGCTATCATTAAAAGCCTACTAAATAAAAAAACCAAGATCCAGAAGGTTTCAGTGCAGAATTCTACCAGACATTCAAAGAAGAATTGCTACCATTATTCCTCAAATTATTACACACAGTAGAAACTGAAGGAATGTTGCCCATTCCTTTTTTGAGGCCACATGTTCCCTAATACCTAAGCCAAGCAAAGAAGCAAGAAGGAAGAATTACAAACCAATTTCCCTCATGAATATTGATGCTAAAATTCTCAACAAAATTTTGGCAAACTGTATACAACAATACATAAAAAGTGTCATCCACCATGATCTAGTAGGCTTTGTCCCAAAAGTGCAGGGATGGTTCAACATATGAAAAACCATAAATGTCATCCATCATATAAAGGAACTAAAGAATAAACAAACACATGATCATAAACTTAGATGTTGAAAAAGCCTTTGACAAAATAAAACAATCCTTTAAAATAAAAGTCCTGGAGAGATCAGGAATACAAGGAAAATATTTAAATGTAATAAAGGAGTTTTACAGGAAGCTGACAGTCAACATCAAACTTAATGGAGAAAAACTCAAATCAATCCCCAAAATCAGGAACTAGAGAAGGATGTCCTTTCTCCCCTTATCTATTCAATATAGTTCTCGAAGTTTTAGGTAAAGCAATAAAAGAACTAAAGGAGATTAAGAGGATAAATTTGGAAAAGAAGAAGTGAAACTATCTCTATTTGCATATGATATGATTGTATACAGAAGTGACCCACAAAATTCTACCAAGGAATTTCTACAGCTGATATACACCTTCAGCAATGTAGCAGGATACAAGGTTAACTCAAAGAAATCAGTAGCCCTCCTATACACTAAAGATAAAAGGGCTGAGACAGAAATAAGGAAAACATCACCCTTATTATACCTGCAAATAGCATTAAATATCTTGGAGGAACCATAACCAAAGAAGTAACAGATCTATTTGACAAAAATTTTAAATCACTGAAGATACAAATTGAAGATGATATCAGAAAATGGAAAGATCTTCCATATTTCTGGATAGGTAGGATCAACAGAGTAAAAATGGCAATTTTACCAGTAGCAATCAACAGATTTATTGCACTTCCCATCAAATCCCAACACAATATTTTACAGACCTTGAATTAGATTAACTCAAAGAAATGAGTAGCCCTTCTATGCACTAAAGATAGAAGGGCTGAAAAAGAATAAGGGATACAACATCATTTATAATAGCTGCATATAGTATTAAATACCTTGGAGTAATTATAACCAAAGAAGCAACAGATCTATTTGGTAAAAATTTTAAATTACTGAAGAAAAAAATTGAAGAGGATATCAGAAAATGGAAAGCACTCCCATGTTCCTGGATAGGTAGAATAAACACAGTAAAAATGGCAATCCTACCAAAAGTAATCTACAGATTCAATGCACTGGCCATCAAAATCCCAACACAATGATTTTTGGACCTTGAAAGAAAAATACTCAATTTCATTTGGAATAACAGGAAAGTCAGGATTGCCAAAAACAATTTTGCTCAACAAAAGAACCTCAGGATGCATCACCATCCCTGAATTCAAATTATAATATAGAGCTACAGTAATAAAAACTACCTGGTACTGGCATAAAAATAGACTTGTGGATCAATGGAATAGAACTGAGGATCCAGACATTAACCTATTTACACCTGATCTTTGAAAAGAGTCCCAAAATATTCAATGGAAAAAAGATAGTATATTTAACAAATGATGTTGGCATAGCTGAATGGCAGTGTGTAGAAAAACACAAATATATCCAAGTCTGTCACCCTGCACAAAACTCAAATCCAAGTGGATCAAAGAACTCAACATAAAACCAGCCACAATGAACTTGATAGAAAAAAAATCAGGAAATACCCTCCAAGGCTTTGGCACAGTGGGCCACTTCCTATATATAATACCAGTAGCACAGACACTAAGAACAACAATCAATAAGTGGGATCTCTGGAAGCTGTGAAGCTTCTGTAAATCCAAGGACACTGTCAATAAAACAAAATGACATCCTATAGAATGGGAAAATATTTCCATCAACACTACAAGTCATAGAGGATTAACCTCTCAGATATATAAAAAATTCAAGAATCTAGAGCTCAAAACCTTGAAAAGCCCAATTGAAAAATGGGGTTCAAATCTAAAAAGGGAATTCTCAGCAGAAGAATTACGAATTGCTCTTAGGCACTTGAAAAAGTGCTCATCATCTTTAGCCATTAGAGAAATGCAAATCAAAACAACTTTGAGATAACACCTGACACTTGTCAGATTTGCTAAGAAAAAAGATAGAGATGACAACCTATGCTGGAGTGGTTGTGGAGCAAGGAAACACTCCTCCATTTTTGGTGGGAGTTTAAGCTTGTTCAGCCACTCTGGAATGCAGTATGGAAGTTTCTCAGAAAACTAAGAATCAATCTCCCCTAGGACCCAGCAATGCTACTTCTGGGTGTATACCCTAAAGACGCACAGCCACACTCCAATGGCATTAGCTCAACTATGTTCATAACAGCATTATTTGTAATAGCAAGAACCTGGAAACAACCTAGATGCCCCTCACCTGAAGAATTAATTAACAATCTGTGGTACATCTACAAAATGGGATACTACTCAGCAGTAAGAAAAAAAAATGATATCCTAAAATTTGCAGGCAAATGGATGGATTTGGAGAATATCCTCCTGAGTGAGGTATCACAAACCCAGAAAGATAAGCAGGGGATGTGCTCTCTCATTAGCAGACTCTAAACAAAAAAGAATAAAAGCAGAGCATGTCCAAGGTGCAAACCACAACCACTGAACAGCTTCAGATCTGAAACTTCTGACTGACTCCTTGGATCCAACTCCCCCTAGAGGAATACCTGACTCTGTCTTGATGTTGGGGAGATAAAAAACTCGTTTTACCAGGAGTGGAGGCTGAACTAAGCAATATTAGAACCTTGGGACCTTGGGACCGCGGGGATGTGGAGTAGAGAGAATGACCTGATGTGGTGGGAGGCTGAAAGGCACTTGAATAAGTGCTCAACATCTTTAGCTATCAGAGAAATGTAAATTAAAACAACTTTGAGATACCACGTTGTACCTGTCAGATTCACTAAGACAAAAGACATAGATGACAGCATATGCTGGAGAGGTTGTGGAGCAAGGGGAACAAACCTCTATTGTTGGTGTGAACATAAGCTTGTTCTTACTCTGCAATACAGCATGGCAGTTTCTCAGAAAACTGGGAATCAATCTCCCCAAGGATCCAGCAATACCACCTCTGGGTGTACACCCTAAAGAGGCACATTCACACTCCAAAGGCATTAGTTCAACTATGCTCGTAGCAGCATTATCTGTAATAGGAAGAACCTGGAAACAACCTAGGTACCCCTCAACTGAAGAATGGATTAACAAACTTCTCAACATCTACAGAATGGAGCACTACTCAGCAGTAAAAAAAAATGATATCCTAAAATATGCAGGCAAATGGATGCATTTGGAGAATATCCTCCTGAGCGAGATATCACAAACCCAGAAAGATAAGCAAGGAATGTATTTACTCCTTTGTAGAATTTAATCAAAAAGCTAAGCATGTTCAAGCTGGAAAATCCAACCTCTTAACAGCTTGGTATCTGAAACAACTTGGACTGGCTCCTTGGATCTCATTCACTCTATAGGAACACCTGACCGAGTCTTGATGTTGGGGTAAGGATAGCAGAATTGCCTGGAGTGGATGCTGAACTAAGCCATCTTGGGACCTTGGGACAGCCTGCCCTAGCTGGGGAGGAGATAAAGTGATGGAAAAGAATGAGTGACTGTGAGGGGCGGGAGGGGTAAGGGAGTCTGAACAAGGTGATACATGGATGTGAAATATGACTTTATTCATAATAAAAAAAAGACCAAAACTATATATAATAGGTAGATAAGGAGACCTTTTTTTTTTAAGGCCAAGATAATATTTTCCTCAAGATTATTGAAAAAAATTCTCCATATGCAAAAATATGCCCATATAAGAATCAGAGTGTTGTAAGAGAGGTCTAGACATCTAGTTTCCAAGGCATACACATAATGTTCTTCATTATTAGTCATCCAGGTGTCTGCCTGAGGGCCTAGCTACAGATGCTGTAAGAAGTACTGATTGTGCCCAGTCAATGAGAGATGGTCACAAAATGTTACCAGATTTTGCCCCACCAACTCTTGGGGTTTGTATAATTGACTCCATGGCTACTTAGCCCATCCCTCAAGAGAACTGTTAGAATTCAGCAATAGAGTTAATACACAGACTAAAAATTAGGCAGAAGGCAAACTTCAGACTCATTCATTCAGCTATGGAATGAGCCTTATCGACTTTCCTCTTCTCATCCAGGCAATCCCTGACTTGCTGGATAGAATCAGGATTTCTGACAGCATCTGTAGCTAGGCCCTCAGACTGACTCCAGTTTGGCTAATAAGGAAGTGCATTATGTGTATGCCATGGCAACTGGTTTGGCTCAATTTCCTCTACTCTATGGGAGTGTCTTAATATATAAGAGGCAAAAAATACCAAATAGACATTTTCATCATAACTTCTGTTAGGCTCTTTTTTTCTTTGTTTAAATCTGGTTGACCTATTCAAGAGTGAAAGTGGGTTATTTAAATATCCCCATATTAGGGTATGAAAACTGATGTGGGATTTGAGCTTTAGTCGTATTTCTTTTACCTAGATAGGTGCCTTTATATTAGGGGCAAAAATATTCAGGATTGAAATCTTATCTTGATCATTTTTTTCCTGAGAAGAAAAAGTAATGTTCATTCTGGTCTCTTTTAATTGATTTTAGCTTGAATTCTACTTTGTTAGACATTAGGATAGCAATACCAACTTGTATCTTAGGGATATATGATTGGAAAATCTTTTCCCAACCCTTTACTCTGTGCCTGTGTCTGTCTTTAAGGTTGAGTTGTGCTTCTTGTATGTAGCAGAAGGATGTCTTCCATTTGCTTTTGTATCCATTGTGTTAGTGTGTGTCTTTTTATAGGTGAATTGAGTCCATTGATATTAAGGGATATTAATAACCACTGACATATTTCCTGTTATTTTTGGTGGTAGCTTATATGTATTTTCTTTCTTTGGGCTTTTCTTCTGTGAGATTATTGATTGTTTGTCGTTTCTTGGGTATATCTGGGACCCTTATGTTGCAGTTTTCCTTGTAATGCTTTCTCAAGGGCTGGATTTGTGGATAGGTTTGTTTAAGTCTGACTTTGTCATGAAATACCTTGTTTACTCCACCTACAGTGATTGATGGTTTTGCTGGATATAGTAGTCTAGGTTGGCAGCCATGCTTTTTTAGTGTCTGTATAACTTCTGACCAAGATTGCTTTCATTGTTTCCATTGAATATTCTGGTGTTATTCTGACGGGTCTACCTTTATAGGTAACTTGGCCCTTTTCTTTTGCAGCTCTTAAATTTTTTTGCTCTGTATGATTTGTGGCTTGATTATTATACTGTGAATGGACTTTTTTGGGAGGTGTCTAATCTATTTGGTGTCCTGTAAGGTTCTGATATCTTTATAGGCATTTCCTTCTTTAGGTTGGAATAGTTTTCTTCTATAATTTTATTGAATACATTATCTGTGCCTTTGAACTGGTATTCTTCTTCTATTTTCATTATTCTCAGGTTAGGTCTTTCCATGGTGTCCCAAATTTCTTGAATGTTTTGTGTCATAGCTTTTTTGGTTGTAGTGTTTTCTTTAACTGATGTATCTATTTCTGATATTGAGTCTTCCACTCCAGAGATTCTCTCTTACATCTCTTGGATTCTGTTGTTTATGCTTGTATCTATAGTTCCAGCTCTTTTCTTCACATTTTCTATTTCCACCATTGCCTTATTTCATGCCTTTTTTATTGCTTCTATTTCAATTTTTCTTTCCTGGAATGTAGCTTTCATATTTTGGTTTTCCCTTTCTTGGTTTTCTTTCAAGGATTTGTTCATCTCTTCCATTTTTTTGTTTGTATTTTCTTCTATTTCTTTACGGGAATTTTTAATATCCTCTTTGAAGGCTTCAATAATCTTCATAAAGATGTTTTTGCTGTTGTTTCCTTCTGTTTCCTCTTCATTGCTCTGTTCAGGCCTTGGTGTTTTAGAGCCACCAGTTTCTTCTGGTGTTGCCTTGTTGTTCTTTATATTGTTATATGTATTCTTAAAATGGAATCCTCCCATGGCTTCAGTGGTTCCCACTTAGTCCGCTCCTAGTAAGTTGCAGCTAGAGCACTTCTGTGTCTCCTGTCTGCTTTGAGCAAGTGGTCTGCATAATCTGTGACTCTGTTCTGGACACATGTCTGAGTTTCAAAGGTGTTAGTCCATCTCTAATGATGCAATTTGCCCTGGAGTTGAGGCCCAGTTATGTGAGGTCCATTCTGTTAGGGGTTGCTAAGCAAGGCTCCTCCCAGCTAAAACCTACACCCTGTCTGCTAGCAAGAGTCTGAGATCAGAACCTTTGGTGTGACCTCGGCCCAGGAGAGGGATTCTCTGTGAGACAACTCAGCAGCTCAGGCACCTTCACCTCTAAGTTTTTCATTAAGATTGATTATTTTGAATTGATCTTGGAGCAAGGTGACAGAGATAAGTCTAATTTTTTATTCATGTACATTTAGAGACTCTCTTTTCTCAGACACATTAGTTGAAAAGGCTGTCTTTTTACAGTGAATGTTTCTGTCACATTTTGTTGAAATATATATACCTTTATGTGGGTTTATTTCTGCAGTTCTATTTTCATTGGTATATGTTTTTGTTTTGTGCCAATATTATGCTGGCTTATTACCATAGCTCTAAAGGATAATTTGAAATTAGGGATTGTGTTGTCCCTTCCTTGGTCTTTATGCTAAGCATTTTTGGACATTGATAGTGTTTTATGCTTCCATATGAATGTTAGGACTATTTTTGTGTTTCTGTGATAAACACAAATAGAATTTTAATGGATATTGCATGGTATCAGTATAGTATTCATTTAAGTATCTCTTATAGTGCAGAACAGAAGAATCACATTAAATGACAAGAATTTTATCATGTCTGAACCAGCATAGATCTTCATACTATAGACGAATAGACATATTTTTCTTTTATAAATTCTTCTTTTTTCCTCAAATTATTTCTTGTGCTTTTGAGATTCTAATGGAATTATGTCATTTTCCCCTTTTCATTTCTCCCTCCAAACCTTTTCATATACTCTTTTTACTCTTTCAATTTTATAGCCTATTTCAAATAATTGTTGTGACAAATACAAGAGTCTGAGATTGGAATCTTGTGTGTGATCCTGGACCTGGAGAGGGATTCTCTGGATAGGCAGCCCAGGAGCTGTATTCTGCTCACTTCTGATTCTGCTCTAGACACAGGACTCTAATTTTGAATTTTTTTTAATGTTTTAATGCTGATGAGAGATGTCTTATATAAACCAACCAGTGTACTTCAAAGATGTGCTTACCAAAGAATGGAAGCTGGAATATATGCTTTGATGGGGAAGGGGCTTGCTTTTGTTTCCACAGGAGAAGAAAAATGTAGGTACCAACAAAATTAATAAAGATCTGATTTGAAAAGGATTTACCCCCAAAAGAAAATAATAATGGCTCATCCACCGCTATGACAACTCGATCCATAGTAAGAAAAATTCACTTAACAAGGCTGGTGCAGGGTTTAATTTTTGTCTTTATAGAAATATAGACATAGTCATCTTCAAAAGGTTGAAAGGATGCTGAATGGCTAGATGCCTAAGCCACAAAGGAGGTCAATTACAAAATGATTACAAGTAAAGGAATATAAGACCTATTGGTATCAATGTGCAATACAGGGTAAATTCTGAATTCTCACTGATTAACATCTATATCACTTAAAAAATGTGGTCCTGATTTAATTACAAATTAAGCTGCCTTGAAGTTGGAATAAGCGGCCTTTTCCTACTCTAAACCCAAGCAAGTTGGTAAAAATATTTAAGAAGTCTCTGTCTCCTATCAGAAAAGCCACCTGGTATGGCACAGAAGATAGTCAAGATAAATAGGGACTATTATAATTGCAATTTTATTTTTAATTCTACTTTTTAATGGATTTATTCTTTCTTGACCTATTAAAAAACTTCTTTGTATACAGTTTTCTCCTGAAAATATAAATGCTCCATTTGATAGTAACAATTGTTTAGTTTTCCACTGTAAACAACAAATCCTCCTATCTACAATCTCCAATGTGCCCAGAAAGAAGATGGGGCCCCACTGCAATGATTCCACTTGATCTGTGATTAAAAATAAAATCTGATATCCACCTCTCAATGAGTGCTTTTTCAAATGTAGACATTCAGGACAGTTGCAAGATATCTTCCTATGATTATCTATTATATCACATCACTAACAAGAATTCCAGATGCCCTTACCCGGTACTTTGAGAATGGTTATAGATGTTTACAGTCAGTCCATTGGGATCTAACCACTGTCTTAGTTTTTACAAGACTACACAGATACTGTCACTCACAAGTCAACAGAAAGCAACCCTATGAAAAATCTATTCCTCTGTCCTGATAAGTTTTGTCCTCTAAGAATTATAATTATTTTTCTGCTAGAATGATTATAAGTTATATTTGGGGTAAGGATAGAAAAATAATATAAATGCAGAAATTCGTTTTATAGAAGAGAAAGGAGAGTAGATAGGACAGATATAGGTAAATTATTATATCTACTTATAAACAATTATTAGCCATATATGAGTCACAGACAATTTGTACTGGTATAGATGATTGCATATTCATATAATTGTAGAATTACTTTAAATGTCTAACAGAGATAATTTATATATTGATACATATTCAAATCAGGAATTATTTTATATGTCTAAAGTAATTTGTATGTTAATACAAAATTGATCAGTAATTGCCATATTTTGCTTGTGTGTCTAACTCTTTTTAAAATATTTTTCATATTACTGTATATTAAGCATATTGTTTTTCAGCTATGTAATTTCTACCTCTGTTTAATTATAGTAGTCATAACATATATATGTATATATATTCTACATTTACCTTTGTTTAATGCTTATATAATTGTCATACTTGAAGTCATTATTCAAATCTGTATAATTTATAGATTGTCCATTTTTACAATGTAAATTTGTCTTTAGGTTGATAAAATTGCAGATCACAGTTACTTAGGTTTGCCATGTAATAGTCATGTTGTTTAGTATGCTCAGATATATAGTAGAATATGTCAGATAGACAGGAATTTTGAACTACTTCATAGAACTAGAGAATATGGCATTTGATGTTTTATTATTCAGAATTTGGCCAAAATTCCTGTTTTTACTGTTCCTTTCCCAAGATGCTGCTGGGCATCAAGGACACTCCACAAGGAGTTTGTCTTTCTTGGCAGACAATGGTACTTTGTAAAGAACTGCACTTGCATTGACTGTTGACAGTAAGCATACTGTTCAATCCAGATTATCATGATGAAGGAGAGCAACTGCTGAAAGATGCCAAGGTAGCATAAAATGGTTTCTCAAAATACCTTGTTCCTGAAGAGATTTGCCAGATAGCATAGGCCTGAATCCAATAAAGATAAATGCTCCAACTTTGCAGAAAAGCTATGGGTGACTGTCTAGGCAGCTGACTGTCACTGCCCTCACCTAAATTTTGTAGTCACCTTCATGTGCTTTAAGCTTATTCAGGTAATAAATTTTCTTCTCAGGCATTTCATAGGGTTGAAGACTAGATAGCTAAAGTTACCATAAATTATATCATAACTGTAGTATTATGAATGAGACTCAGAGCCAAATATTGGGGCAAGGGTGGAATATCAGAGAGAGGAAGCACTACATTCAATTCTCACGCAGCTATCTTGCAACTTCCTCAGCCTTGCTCCTGATTGCTTATGTTCTCTCTGAGTTTCTACATGTCCTTATTTACCCTAACCAATCTAGGTTAGGATTAAAGGCGTGTAGCCTTGAACTCACATAAACAGAAGAAGTTCTGTCTCTGGAGTTGTGGGATCAAGGTTGTAGGCCACCACTCCTGGATTTCCCTGTGCTGGGATTAAAGGTGTGAGTGACTGCCTCAGCTGTTCATCTTTGTATATAAGGTTTAAAAATTTTTTGATCTGTCTCCCTAGGATTTGACTGTGGTCTCTCTCCCCAATATTCAGGTTTTATTAAATATGTATAAGTTATATAAGGAGTTGTAGAAACTCAGAGAGAAGAGAATCAACTGGGAGAAGCAACTGGAAGAAATGGCCAGGAGTAAGGCTGGGGAACTTGCAAGGCAGCTGAGTGAGAAATGTCTGTGGTGCTTCCTCTCTCTAATATTTCAGCCTTCCCTCAATATTTGGCTCTGATTCTCATTCATAATACTACACTTTACTAAGAACATTCATGTATTAGATTCATATTAAACAAGATAAACAACTTAGAAGTAATCTCTGTGTATTGCCACTTACTCATATTCTAGATATTTAAGATGTATCTTATGTTTGTTGTTTATTAGTTGTAATTTAATCTTGTTTATGTTATTTGCATATTCTTTCTCTAGGACATTCTTTTCTAATTATCTTTATTTCATATAGTCTTATACTTAGGTTTAAAAACATTTTTTTAGTTAGACAAAAGGGAGAGATGTAGTGTTCCAGGTAATTTTGACTTTGAAGTTTAAGGATACCTGTAGGGACATGGAAAGCCCATTTTGATGTTTAGTTGCATTCTGCCTGCCCTACTTGTTTAGTAATTGCATTCTCAGAGAGAGGATTGCCACCACAACTGCTTTTGGAAGTTCAACGCTCCAGAATTTGCCTTAAGGTTCAATTTTGTATCAGTGTGTGTTTATGTAAATACTCTAATAAATATTAATCCTATACTCTAATAAATATTAATCCTTTATATAACCAAATGCCAGTGAACAATTCATATAATATTGAGGTATGGAAATCTCAACTCAGTCTTGATGTTGGGGAAGAAAACTGGATTTTCCAGGAGTAGAGGCTGAACTAAGCAATATTGGGACCTTGGAACCTTGGGACCTTCTGCCCATGGGGGGATGGGGAGATGTGGAGAAGAAAGAATGACCTGATGTGGTGGGAGAGGAAAGGGACCTTGGATAAGGATATACAAGGATAGAAAATGTGACTTCTTTATTCATAATAATAAAAAAATTGAGGTATGGAAATCTCCGAAGAATAACTTATTGGGAAGAGAGATAATGCTAATTTTAAAAAAGCAATCTTTATATTATTGCTTCAAACTAGCTTTATGTTACATGGCAGCCTTAAAGCTTAGGATAAAACTAAAGAAGTAGAAAGGAAAATTGAGTCATTTACAAAAGTAATTCAAGGCCCAAAAGAAAAACTTTAAAGATTTCTTACAAATATTGACTTCAGCAGTAATTAGAATGATATTAGATTCAGAAGCTAGACAAATAATTATTGAACCTCTATATTTTAAAAATGCTAATTTACAATGCAAAGGAATAATTAGGCCATTAAAGCTAAGATAAATACCCTTGGAAAAATGAACCCAAAATATATGTAATATGGAATCTCCTAAATATGATGATGATTGGGTAGAAATTATTTCAAAATATCAAACATTACTCATACTAGCCAGGACCTGGAAACCACCTAGAAACTCCTCAATGAGTCAACAAATGTAGTATATTTACATAATGGAATACTACTCAGGAGGAAAAAAAGACATCCTGAAATTTGTAGACAAATGGATTAAACTTTAAAAAATAATCCTGGTAACACAGGTGAAGTAATACAGACCTTAAAAAAAAAAAAAAAACATGGTATACACTTACTCACAAGTGAATTTTAAGCAAAGCAACTTGTAATTAATAAAAGCCTCTGTATGTTTATTTGGGACTAAGTGGCTTTGGGACTGTGGATCTGTACCTCAGGGCTAGGCAGAGCCAGAAACTTCCAACAACATGCTGCTATGAATATAGTTGAGCAAATGTCCTTGGGGTAAGAATGTGTGTCCTTTAGGTGTGTGCTCAAGAGTTTCACCCAGGATTTTAATCATACCTATAGTGTTGAAACTCTAGTCTTTCTTTGTGCTTTAGAGGTAAACACTTTAGAATCACCCTGGCACCAGATACTTATTATTGTAGTGAAAATATGGAAGAGTCACTATAGAAAGTAGCTACAAGAACATCTTTTCTTTACTTGATCTGTAAAAGAGAAGAAAAAGCATAGTTGCAGATTTTTGACTAACATTTTAAAAGGTAGAAAACAAGAAATGAAATAATCCTAGGAAGTATTAATTTACTTGTGTCTATCTTGAAATCAGTTTACACACAATTTAATGTGTATGGATTTTTTGTTTCTTGGGGATAAGATAAAGTTTTCATAAAAAACAGAAAAGAATAATAAACATAACTGTGAAAAACAAGGTCACCTAAAAAGAGACTGTAAACAGGACATTTTTAGAAATTATATTTTGGTTAAAAATAACAATTGATGGGAAAGAAGATATTTTTTTAAAGCAGTCCAGCCATAGTAAGTCACACATGCTCTTCTTAACAAACTCTCACATGTATTCCTATAAACAACTTCATTTAAATCTATTGGATAACACACACACACACACACACACACACACACACACACACACACAAAACCATTGAGAAGAAAAGGATCAATAAGACAAAGACTAATATAAGAGAATAGACAACCCAGAAATAAATTCACAGTCATCCAGCAAAGGCATCAAGAAAAAACAAGAAAGTGAATCTTCCTTTAAATAATTCTGTTAAGTATAGAAGAATTAAATTACTAGCCTATGTCACACAATAAACAAAATCAAGTCAAAATAAATTTAAGGTACCAATGTAATAGCAGCATCTGTAAAACTACTAGTAGAAAACCTAGTGGGAAAGTTTCATAATATTGGCCTGGACTAGGATTCCTTTATAATTCTACAAAATGGGCAACAAGTAAAATTCTAACAAAACAAAGAAAATATAGCAAAAATAAGCAAAATAGAAATCTAAACCTCTTCTACAGAGCAAACAAAGCAATATACCAAAGAATACATGCTATAAAATATAATAAAATACTTTTAAATTACAATCCAGCAAAGGATGAGGAGAAACAAATTATGAGAAATCCAATACAACAGAAATAAAAATATAATTTAAACTTTTCAAACAGGCTCAGAATAAGTATTTTATTATATACAAAAGCAGGAAGACAAAGGAACAACATCAATGGAGAAAGAGTACTACAAGGAAAGAATATTGGGTAGGAACAGTAAATGATACAGAAGTGGAGATTTAAGTAAGGATAATACAGAGGTGAACAAGGTAAAAGCATAAAGAGTAGCCATCAAAATGTTGCAATAAATTTATTCAAATTTTCAAAGTTTTTCTCACAATTAATGTGTACCGATTTAAATAGAAAAATATGTTCAAAGGACCTGAATGGATATTTACTAAAGAGGCTAAGGAAAAGACTACTTGAAATGAAAATGTACTCAACATTGCTAATAATAAGTAAAATTGAAATTAAACTTACGGAAATATATTGTCTCAAAATTGGTAAAATAACTACTATCAAAACCACAAAACAAAAAGAAGCCATCACAGGTGGTTGGTAGAAATGCAAGTGTTTGTGTTCATTTTAGAAACTGTAAGGCAGTTTTTTCAAAATTAGAAGATATAACTACACATCCACAAATAATTTTATAACTATATAAAGGAAATTAAATTAATATGTCAAAGCTACATACAAACTCCTATCTTTCTTTTTATCATTTTTCATAATATATAAAAACAGAAGCAATGTTAGAAGCTATACAAAGATGAATGTATAAATAAAATATAATATACACACAAAACTGAATAATATTTAGACATACAAATCCTATCATTTTTAGCAGCAGAAAGAACTCATATGATATTTTGCTAATTGAAATAAGCCAAAAAAAGGAACAAACAAAAACGTCATAAGGTCTAATTTATACATAAATCCTAAGAGAAAATAACATATTAATAGACAATAAAACAATGTTAACAAGGGTTAGTTAGGTTAAGAAAAGGGGTTAGAATTAAAAATTTTGGTCATCACACACCAACATCTGGAGATCCTACAATAGCTCCCTGGTCCAGAGCTTACTAAGACATGAGTGAAAACCAAGGGAAAAAAAAGACAGGTGAAAGAAGCATTCCAGGAGTCAAAAATTAAAATAAAAGAAATAAAGAAGGCACAAACTAAGGCAAAGCTGGAAATAGAAAACCAGAAGAAAGAAACAGCAACTACAGATGAAAACATAACCCACAGATTGCAAGAGATGGAAGAGAAAAATCCCTGAAGTGGAAGATTCAATAATGGAAATACATATATCAGTCAAAGAAAACACTAAAAACAAAATAGTCATAGCATAAAATGTCCAGGAAATTTGGAACACCAAGAAAAGACCAAACTTGAGAATAATTGGAATAGAAGAAGGAGAAAAATATCAACTCAAAGGCACAAATAATATATTCAATAAAATCATAGAAGAAAACTTTCACAACCTAATGAAGAACATGCCTATAAAGACTCAATAAGCTTACAGAACATGAGATAGATTAGACCCCCATAAAAAGTCTTTTTGCCACATAATAATCTAAGCAATAAACCTAAAAAATAGAAAAATACTATGTGCTGCAAAGGAAAATGGACAATTTATCTATAAAGGCTGATCCATCAAAATAACAACTGAATATTCAATGGAAACAATGAAAATAAGAAGGTACTGGTCAGATATTATACAGAGAGTATAAAAACATTGATGCAAACCCATATTACTATACACTGTCTAACTATTAATCACTATAAATGGAGAAAAGTAGATATTTCACAATAAAACAATATTTATACAATACCTAACCACAAATTTGACCTTATAGAAAGCAATAGAGGAAAACTCAGCTCTAAGGAAAAGAGATACACACATAAAACCACAAATAATCAATAATGCACAGAAGAAAAACCCAAATAAGGGAAATACACACAAGCTACCACCAAAAATAACAGCAAATAACAATCAGTGGTCATTAATACTCCTTACTATCAATGAACTCAATTCACCTATAAAAAGACACACCCTAACACTATAGATACAACAACAGAAGCCATCCTTCTTCTGAATATAAGAAACACACTTCAACTTCAAAGACACAGAGTAAAGGATTATGAAAAGACTTTCTAATCAAATGGTTCTAAGAAACAAGCTGGAGAAGCCCTCCTAATATGTAACAAAATAGACTTCAAACTAAAATTAATCAAAAGAGACTAAGATGGATATTGCTTATTCATATCAGGAAAAATTCACCAACATGAAATCTCAATCTAGAATATTTATGTCCCTAACACAAGGGCAACTACATATGTAAAAGAAATATTAATACAGATTAAACCTCACATCAAACCACACACAGTAATAGTGAGAGGCTTCAAAACCCCACTTTTACCCTCAAATTCATGGAAACTGAATATTTCTCAATGAAACCACCTCTGAGTCAAGGAAAAAGTTAAGAAAGAAATCAAACACTTCCCAAAAGTTAATGAAAATGAATCCACAACATACCAAAACTTATGGAACACAATGAAAGCAGTGTTAAGAGGAAAATTCATAACACTAGATGCCTATATGAGAAACCTAGAGAAATCTCACACAAGAGACCTAACAGCACAGTCAAAATCTTTAGAACAATTAGAAAAAAACTCACCTAGGAGTAGATAGAAAGAAATAATAAAGCTTAGGGCTAAAATCAATACAATAAAAACAAAGAGAACAATAAAAAGAATCAATGAATCAAAGACTTGGTTCTTTGAGAAAGTCAATGTTTTGAAAATCTATACTCTAAGAAAATAGAAAAGCAACAAAAAATGGACAGTTTTCTGGACAGGTACTACTTATCAAAATTAAATCAAGATCACATAAATAACCTGAACAAACCTATAACCCCAAAGAAAATTAAAGTAGTTATTCAAAGTCTCCCAAATAAGAAAGCCAAGGACCATATGGTTTAGCTGCAAAATTCTACCAGACATTCAAAAACACCTACTTCCAATACTCTGCAAATTGTTCTATACAGTAGAAACTGAAGGAACACTGCCAAACTCTTTTTATGGGGACACAATACACAAGCCACTCAAAAATGCAGCAAAGTAAGAGAATTACAGACCAATATTCCTCATGTAAATTGATGCAAAATTATTCAATAATGTTCTAGCAAACTGAATCCAACAACATACCAAAAAAGTCTTCTGTCAAAATCAAGTAGGCTCTTTTCCAGAGATGCAGAGATGGTACAACATATAAAAACTGCAAATGTTGTCCCTCATATAAACAAATCAAAATAAAAAACCACATGATCATCTTCTTAGAGGCTGAAAAAGACTTTGACCAAAACCCACATTTCTTTATGATAAAAGTCCTGGAGACAACTGTAATACAGGGAAAATATCTAAATATAATGAGGGTAATATGCATCAAGCCAACAACCTACATCAAACTAAATGGAGAAAAACTCAAAGCAATCCCACTAAAATCAAAAACATGACAAAGATGAACGATTACCCCTCTCTCCTTATCTATTCAATATGACTCTTGAAGTTTTAGCTAAAACAGTTAAAGTACAAAAGGAAATAAGAGGATACAAATTTTAAAAGAAGTGGTGAAACTATATCTATTTGCAGATAATTGTATATATATAATTTTTATTGTATACAAGTGGTCCCAAAAATTCTACCAGAAAACTCCTAGAGCTGCTAAATTCCTTCAGAAATGTAGCAAGATATATGATTAGCTAAAAAAATCAATAGCCTTCATATATACTAAGTATAAAAGGGGTGAAAAAGAAATAAGGAAAACTTCACCCTTTATAATAGCTGCAAATAGCATTGGATATCTTGATATAACAAGAAGCAAATAAGCAGCAGAGCTGTTTGACAAACACTTTACATCACTGAAGAAAAATTGAAGAGGATATCAGAAAATGGAAAGATCACTCATGCTCTTGCATAGGTAGGATTAGCATAATAAAAGGGAATTTTACCAAAAGCAATATATAAAATAAAGGCAATCCCTATCAAAATCCCAACACAATTTTTTACAGACCTTGAAAAAACAATACTCAACTTCATATGCAATAGTAGGAAAAGGCAGGATTGTCAAAACAATCCTGCTCAACAAAAGAACTTTAGAAGGCATCACCATCCATGACTTCAAGCAATACTATAGAGCTATAATAATAAGAAAAACAGTCTGGTACTGGCAAAAAAAACAGATTTGTGGTTCAAAGGAATTGACTCAAAGACAAGAACATTAACTTACACACCTATGAACACCTGATTTTTAACAAAGAGGCAAAAAATATTCAATGGCAAAAATATTATTTTTAACAAATTTTGCTGGCATAACTGGACGGTAGTATGTAGAAAAATGCAAATAGATCCAAACATATCACTCTGCACAAAACACAAATCCATGTGGATCAAAGACCTCAACATAAACCCAGCCACACTGAACCTGATAAAAAAGAAAATGAGAAATACCCTCCAATGCATTGGCACAGGTGAGCACTTCCTAAATATAACACCACTAGCACAAACACTAAGAACAACAATCAATAAGTGGGACTTTCTGAAACTGAGAAGCTTCTGTAAGGCTAAGAACACAGACAATAAGACAAAACAACAGACTACAGACTGGAAAAAGATCTTTAGCTGCCCTACATTTGACAGAGGATTGATCTATAAAATATATAGATCCCACTCCAACTATAGGAACACCTGACTCACTCTTGAGGGAGGGGGAACAAAATTGGATTTGCCAGGAGTGGAGACTGATCCAAGCATTATTGGGTCAGTGGGACCATAGGACTATCTGTTCCCTGCGCAGGGAGGGGATGGGGAGTTGCAGAGAAGAAAAAATGACCTGATGTGGTGGGAGGGGGGAGGGACCTTGAATAAGAATATACAGGGATGGAAAAAAATTCAGAGGAAAAGCTGAACACAAAGTAAATATATGTGTAGCAATCTTATTTGCATTATCACCCTTGAGAAGTCATGCTTATGATTTTTATCTTCTTTATAGTTATTGTTAACTTTTCAGCATTTTAAATTCATTTTACTGTTTTTCTTGATAAATACAAAATAAATAAAGAAAAAATCAAAAAAATATAGAGAGAACTCAAAAAATTAGAGCCACAAAATATAAATATCTCAATTAAAAAATGGTGTTCAAAGCTAAAAATGTAATTCTCAACAGAAGAATTACCAATGGCTGAAAGGCACTTAAAAAAATTGCTCAACATCTTTAGTCATCAAAGACATGCAAATCAAAACAACCTTGAGATACCTCACAGAATGGCTACTATCAAAATGACAGATGATAACATATGCAGGAGAGGATGTGGAGCAAGGGGAATACTTCTCTATTGTTGGTGGGAGTGTAAACTTGTACAGCCACTCAGGAATACAGTATAGAGGTTCCTCAGAAAAGTGGGAATCAATCTCAATAAGGATCCAGCCAATACCACTATTGGGCATATACCCAAAGGATGCATATTTCTACCTCAAAGGCATTCGCTCAAATATTTTCATAGCAGCATTATTTATAATAGCAAGAACATGGAAGCAACCTATATGCCCCTCAACTGAAGAATGGATTAACAAACTTTGGTACATCTATACAATGGAGTACTATTCAGCAGTTAAAATGAATTACATCCAAAAAATTGCAGGCAAATGCATGGAGTTAAAGGATATCCTCTTGAGCAATGTATCACAAGCTCAGAAAGATAGACATTATACATATTTACTCATAAGTGTATTTTAGACAAAAAGCCAAGAATACCCAAGCTGTAAACCACAACCCCTGAACAGCTTGGGATCAGAAGAAACTTAAGTGAGACATCCAGGGATTCCCCTAGAAAGAGAAAATAGTGAAGAACTCATTAGCAAATTGGGATTACAACAGGTAAAGATCAAGAGGACCTGGGAACAAATCATGAAAGAAAAGGAGATATTTGAGAGGATGAACAAAGAGGGAGGGAAAAAAGATGGCTATCTTAATAAAGCATGACAATGTGGGGTTGCAAAGAGATCAGGTGCTAAGGAAACCTCCAAGGACCCACAGGATGTCCGTGGATAGATTCCCAATCAATAATGGAGGGAGCGCCTAAACAGAACATCTCCTATAATCAAATGAACAACCACACTAAGTGTCATCACAGAACTTACACCCAACAATGAATGGAGGTGGAGGCAGAGATCCATGGCAGAGCACTAGGCCAAGCTCCGCTTACAGCTAGAGAGTGGGGAAGAAGAGTCTGTATGAGCAAGAAGATAGAAATCATGAGTAGGAGTTCCACATAGGTGGCTGCCTGTAGTTCTTGGGAGCACAGTGAATCAAGAACAGCCCCTGAGGAACCATAGAAACAAGAGCTAGGCTCTCCAAGGATAGGCAACTGTCAATTGGCATGGTCGGTATGTGGAGTCTTGAGGCATGGAATCAGACTGTGTTGCTGTAAATGGGCTGGCACCTTAGAGCCCATTTTCTGCAGAGAAGTGCCTATTAAATATTAGAGTCTTGATATTAGAAGGAGGAAATTGGACTTGCCTGGAGTGGATGTGCTATGCTGAGCTGACCCACCTTGGGACTTCTTGCCCTTTTGGGGAAAGAGATGGGGAGGAGAGGATTCTGAAGGCTGACAGAGAGGGATTGGGAGGATGGAAGAAAGGGGGAACAGGGAATACAGGGGAAAAAGTCTCTTATATAAGACAAGGAAAAAATAACTTCAAAATTTCACTAAACGTAAGTAGTTAGTTCAAAAATTCCACCATAAAATTTTGAAACTATAATAATATGTTGATTTTTTTAAATTACTAGGAAATGAGTGAAGTGTTTTCACTTTAAATTGATACATAAATAAAGTAAGCAAATATTACTTAGTCAGATCTAGTCATTACATTATTGCTTTAAATCATAGGTTTACATAGTAAATAGAATTTTATGCGTTCACTTTTAAAAGTTAAAATAAATAGATATTTTATATTTTTCTTTAAAATATGCTACCTACAAATACAATTAATATTTTTGTTTACTTCTATACAACACTTTATTCACATTTATATCTAAAAAGGCTTATTAATGATCCAACTAAATGCTGCTTCAAATAATAGTTTTTTCAGAATAATTGGAAGCTACTTTTCCAAAAGAAATACATAGGAACAAAACCATAAGCTTTGCAAAACCCCAAGGGGAGCTCCAAGTTTGGAGCCAGGTGCTATTACTAGCCACTATATATCATTCAAATACATTGTTTAAGGGAGAAACCATAGCCCATAGGGATCAAGTGGAAGAATTCTCAATTTATCATCAACTGAATTTTGAAGTCTGGAACTGTAGTCTGTTCAACCCATTAGATGCTCCCTCTATCATAAGAACACAGGCATCCTTAATCATCAGAACATATATAACATCTGATTTTTAAAAAGGTAGCTAAGTTAATATCTCCTGATTATGACATACTTAATTTTATAAAAACTATTTTATCATTTTAGAGTTAATAAGGTAAAAATTTTCTTCTTTATCCCAGGAGTTCAGACATGATATTAAGGTTTTCATAAAAAATGGATAAAACAGTTGTCATGTGCATAACTAGTCTTTCTTTCCTAAGCAGCAGAACTAAGTTGCATCAATTTTTCTCCTGAAGCAAAACCATCACAACCTACATTCTATAATTTCTACTTTTTAAAATAATAAATGATCTTATGTTGTCTGAGTTTTTATTGAACCTGTATGACTTTTGTGAATAAAAATACAAAATTAGTTTCATTGGTTGCATATTTATATGTATAAGGGCAATAATAATTGCACAGGAAAAAATAGAAAGAAGAGAACATAGAGTGAGGAGGGAGATGAGGTGGAACAACACCACAGAGAGCTTGAGAGAAGTAGTAGTGAATGAATATGTTCAACATATTCTATAAACATAGAAAATATTAAAAATATAAAATATATAAGAATTCTGTTGGTAGTGCCACATGTCTTTATTCTCAGCACTTAGGAGACAGAGGCAAGAAGATCTGTGTGAGTTTGTGGCCAACTTGGTCTAGAAGGCAATTTCTAGAATAGCTAAGACTATAAAAAGACCCTGTCTCAAAACCCTCACTACCCAAAACATATATGACAAAGAAGTTTTTACTGGTGACATCAAAAATAAATTAATTAGCCTCAAGGTGGTGGTATACATTTAATACCAGCACTTGAGAAACAGAGGCAGGCAGATTTCTGTGAGTTTGAGGCCAAGCTTGTCAACAGAGTGAGTTCCAGGACAGCCAGAGAAGTTACAGAGAAACCATGGTTCAACAAAAAACATGTGTTAATAGGAAGACAGACTGACAGACAGATATAGATAGATAGATAGATAGATAGATAGATAGATAGATAGATAGATACCCAGGGAAATTACAGAGAAACCATGGTTCAACAAAAAACATGTGTTAATAGGAAGACAGACAGACAGACAGACAGATATAGATAGATAGATAGATAGATAGATAGATAGATAGATAGATAGATACCCAGGGAAATTACAGAGAAACCATGGTTCAACATAAAAACATATGTAAATAGATAGACAGACAGACAGACAGACAGACAGATATAGATAGATAGATAAATAAATAGATGATAGAGAGATAACATAATACTTTATGGTACTAATAATAAAGTGGTTAATAACTGCTAAATTTAAAAATAGACATTATAAAGGCCTTTAGGCTATCCTGTCTATGCATGACCTGGGGTAAGGATGGAGCAGAGATTGTTCAAGTGTCTAACCAATTACTGGTTCAGCCTGAGATCCATGCCAGGAGATTGAGCCTACCCCTGACATTGCACGGAGTACAAGGAACCAGAGGCTTGAAGGCCCAGAGACTTAAGAAGAAAAAAAAAAAGAAAATTGTCAACATAATGGTGTCTAATGCTATTCTGCTATACTCATAAATTGATGACTACCACAATTGTCATCAGGAGGCTTCATAGAGTAACTGAAGAAACAGATGCAGAGACCCATAGGTAAACAGTAGGCAGAGCCTGAGTAATCCAACAGAAGAGAGGGACAATAGGATCATCGAGGTCAATGATATCACAATAAAATCCACAGAATCAAATAACTTAGCTCATCAGGAGGTCACAAAATCTGAACTGAAAATCAGGGAGCCTGCATGGGACCAACCTAGGCCTGCTACATATATGTGAAAGTTGTGTAGTTTTATTGTCTTCTAGTAGTTCTAACAGAGTATTGGGAGAGAGGGTAGTTGTATATAAGGAAATGAAAGGAGATGAGGGAAGGGAAACTAGTCAAGATATAAAATAATAAAGTTAGTTAATAAAATGTAAATAAAAATATAAATCAAACAATAACCAAATTATAATATAATGTCTTATTGTACTGTTAAAACTAATAAAACATGCTAAATTTACAAATAGCATAAAGTATCAAAAATAAGAAAATACAAACAACATAAAAAAAATAAATGCATTTTACCTATAAAAGTTTTTGTTCAAGGACAAGAATAAATGTATAACTTACAAGACAGGAAATTGGTTGAAAAATATCTCCTAATAGAATATAGAAGCCACACTTATTAAATTCAACAAAATGACCACTTAAGCAAGACGTGAACAAGAATATCGGTTGTGATGGCAATGTAGATGGGGAAAATCAGCTATATGCAGAGAGAGAAAAAAAATTTAGTTTTACATGGTTACCCAATACCAAGTTGTCATACCTAAATAAAAATACATATAAGCAATACTAAATGAATTCATCAGATTTTATTTATATATTAAACAAAAATATTTAATAAATATTTATTAAATATAATAAAAAATATAAATTTGAGGAGTAAGGTGGCTGGTTGGACATGGAAAGATTTCAAAAGAGAAGAGGGAGTAAAAATTAAATAATCATATTTTAATTAAACAAAAATGTAATCTAAAAAGTTATTGTTGTAGTACTAATATAATATAATGAATACTTTAGAAGGCAAATCATACAGTCTACCTAAGAACAGCAGGCATCACTGAAGAAGTAAATATATCAAATGGACTAGAAACATCATAAAAATTAGAATACAAGAAATGTTTATAGAAAAATCATTAGAAATTCTATATTGTACAGACTATGTTCCATGATATCAAAAAAATTATCAAAATCAGTATGAATCCAGATATTACTTATTAAGTTATTGCTTAAGAGATTCATATAGAGCCTGTTAGAAGGCTCAATAGGTAAAGGTTCTTGGTGTCAAACCTAATGACCTAAATTTGATTCAGGGTCCCAAGTGGCCAAAGGGAGAATTAGCTCCCTCAAGTTGTCTTCTGATCTTTATGTGTGTTGGGCTTTTTTTGTTTTTTGTTTGTTTGTTTTGCATGTGGTAAGAGACACACCACCAGATGCCACACAAGAGTTTATTAAAAGGAGTTACTGAGCAGGTAGCAGGGAGTGGGGAAGCAAGAGAAAGAGGATCAGTCTTCACATGCTGTGTTGTTTCCTTTTAAGGGAGTGGATGGGCACAGATCTACATAGCCATGCCTGGGGGGGCATGCCCTTTGTACAGTACACTCTGCAGGCACTATGTTGGGCCTGCTGCATGGCTGCCACCGGGAATTGTTGCATCTCACCCTGATGATAATTATAAAAAGAAAGCCAGGTTTATGTGTGTGGGTAGGAATAGGTGGGGTGGAGGGTAAAGGGGGAAATGGATGGGGCCAATGTGTCTCTTAAGGCTGCTTCAGGCTGTCTTAGGAGTGAAGGTATATCCTCCAGGGGTCAGTCTGCTGGGCTTTGCAGCTCCCTGCAGTCCAGGGAGTTTAAGCCATAGAACAATAAACTTTGATTTTCTGGACCTTGGAAAAAACTATTAGTTAGTAAAAGAACCTTGGGGAGTGACAAATTAAGAAGAAAGAGAGGGATAGAAGGAAGGCTTGAAATTGGGACATGTGTAACTCTAGGTTAGGCTCTGTCTATCCTTTAAATAAACCTTGAGGTAGCTGTTTTGTGTTTCTTCCTTGTAGGGGACTCTAGTATCTAGGGACTGCACAACAAAGTTTGTTAACCCTTGCTAAATCTGTGGATGGGAAGAGATTAAAATGTCTTGCATTTTGCTTACCTGAAGTTCTTCTGGCTTCTTTTCTTTGGATCTGATATGGGTGTGGAGAAATTGTCTTTTTAACCTGTTATTGGCTCCAACATGGCTCCAGATTCCTCCTCCATTTTCAGGAGGTGGCAGGTCAATGGCTTCTGGCCTGTTGAGGAGGGAAAGGCTAAGGTGAACTACCTCAAAGCCTTTGTTTACAAGGTATCCACCTCAACTTCTGCTCTGAGAAGCAGGTAGGAAAGAAAAACTCAGAAACTTTGGGAAAAGTAGACAAGAAAGTTTTCTGGAATTGGGGGCAGAGACACTGGTCTCTTCTGGGATCTAAGTGTGCAGGGGTGGTTATCTTTGGGTAGGGGAGGGATGAAGGGTTTAAGGTTACACAGTAGGATCCAATGAGGGAAGCTTTCAAGTTTAGCAGCTATGGGGGCTATTAGAATAACTTTATAGGGTCCTGTCCATTTTGGAGAAAGAGGGGAGGACATTAGCCTGGAGGAGAGACTAGGACCTGATCTCCAATGGTGATTTGAGATGGGCATAGGTTGGGACATTGCTTGAGCAGTTAGTAGTCAGTAAAATCACACAGAAGGGAACAGAGGTGGTGGAGGAGGCAAAAATGGAGGTGGTCAGGGAGGGCTGGAGATTTAGGAGATATTAGCAGAGGGAGAACTGGCCTTCCATACAGAAGTTAAAAAGGTGAGATACCTAGAGGTTTTTTGTAAGGGATCTAAGCCTGAAAAGGGCTAGAGGTAGCAACTTTACCCACCCTAGATGAAGTTTCTGTGACATTTTTTGTTGTTTTGTTCCATCATGCCTGAAGACTGAGGGTGGTAGGAGATATAAAAGTACCAGGGAATATTGAGGGCTCTAGACAAATTTTGAGAAATCTGTGAGGTAATCTCGGGACCATTACCAGACTAAAGAGAGGCAGGAATCCCAAACTGGGAAATTATTTTCCAAAGGAGAATGTCAGAGACTGTCTGAGCCTTCTTATTACCAGTGGGATACCCTTCTGGTCAACCAGAAAATATATTCAGAAGATATAGAATATATTTGGCACAACTGACCATGGGCATTTGGGAGAAGTCTTACTGCCAGCTTGTCTCTGGAATGGACTCCCTGGTCTGGTGGGTAGGGAAGGTGTTAATATCATATTTGGAATTATGATCCAACTTTTGACAAATTGTACAAGAGGGAGTGATAGCTTTTAAGAAGTGCAGGTCTTCAGAAGTAGGTTGAAGGTGGACTTTAATAAGATAGGCCAAAGCCTGGCTGTTAGGATGGAAGAACTGACATAGACAGGACAGAATCTCTCCAGTATTAGGTGACTATGTAGGTTCCAGTACATGAATTCCCTGAGGTAAAGGTAATGAGACCATAACAGCACCCTGAAGGGCCACTATTCTGGCTGACTCATCAACTCTGTTGTTTCCCTTAGAAACAGTGGAACTGACCACCTGGTAAGACCAACAGTGAATGATCCCTATGGCCTTAGGGGGTTGGAGGCCTTTAACAGGGCCATAATATGGTTCAAATTTAAAATGGAACCTCCCTTTGTTGTGAGAAGCCCATGCTCCTTCCAGATATCAGCATGGGACAATAGAATATAAAAAGCATACTTAAAATCTGTATAACCATTTAGAGACTTTCCCTCTGCTGACTAGAAGGCCCATGTGAGAGATAACAATTCAGCCTGTTGGTTTGTGATGTGCGAAGGCAGTTCTCCTACCTCCACTGTCTCTGATACTATGGCATATCCTGCCTTTTGGGCCCCCTCATACAGAAAGGAACTGGCATCTGTATACCATGTATAAGTGGTCTGAGGCAATGCACCCTCCTGTATGTGTGAGAGGTGGAGCAATAGTTCCTCTAAAGTTTCAATACAAGAATGAGAAAGGGTATGTTCATTACTAAGGCAGGGAAGGAGATGAGAAATATTCAGCAGTGGACAAGGCTGAAAGGTGAGCGTAGGGTCTTAAACTAATGCCACTTGGAGAGAAGACTTGGGAACAGGGTAAGGTTTGTAAGCATTTATAGGTAAGAAGGTGAGACAGGTTATGATGGGAAAGGACAATGGTAAGTGACCTAAAGGTCAATTCCTTTGACTCTTAGATAAGGAACTCAACAGCACCTGGGGCACATATGCATGGTGCCCATCCTTGAGTGGTAAGATCTAATCTTTTTGATAGATATGCTACTGTAGCAAAGGAGGTTCCTATCTTGTGACCCAAGACACCAACACCAAAGCCCTCTTTCTCTGTCACATAAAGGGAGAAGGGACAAGTTAAATCTGGAAGAAGAAGAGCTAGAGGTTGTAGCATGGAGCCTTTGAAATGGTTTTATGGAACTGAGTGAACTGAGCGAACCAACTGCAGGGGTCTCTGAAGGGCAGATTCGGACCCTGACCAGAGGTGAGGAGGGATCGGCAGGCCTCAGCGCCTGTATCCTGGCCTGGGAGGGAGAGTTGAGCTCCCATTGCTTCCGGTTCTGCTCCCGGGACCGGGTGCTCTCTGCAGAGTCCCAGCGAACTCTGGAGCAGGGGCAGCTGAACTCTGCCCCTGGCCACACCCACAGCTCCTGCTGAGGGAATCTGCATGGCTACCCACTACGACCTCGAACTGAGAGAACTGAGCGAACCAACTGCAGGGGTCTCTGAGGGGCAGATTCGGACCCTGACCAGAGGTGAAGAGGGATCGGCAGGCCTCAGCGCCTGTATCCTGGCCTGGGAGGGAGAGTTGAGCTCCTATTGCTTCCGGTTCTGCTCCAGGGACCGGGTGCTCTCTGCAGAGTCCCAGCGCACTCTGGAGCAGGGGCAGCTGAACTCTGCCTCTGGCCACACCCACAGCTCCTGCTGAGGGAATTTGCATGGCTACCCACCACAACCTCGAACTGAGAAAACCAACAACTGCAGGGGTCTCTGAAAGACAGAATCAAACCCTGACCAGAGAGGTGACAGGAGACACACAAACCCAAGTGCCACAACTGACCAGGACCCATCTAATCGTGAAACACTGAACCCATGGGCAAATGTCAGTGCAAGAAATTACATAATAATACAAAGGACAACATGGTAACTCCAGAAGAGAGTGGCGATCTTACAAATACAAGACCTGAACTGAGCAATGAAGAGGAAACAGAAGGAAGCAACACCAAAAATTCCTTTTTGATGATCATCGAAGCTCTCAAAGAAGATATGAAAAAAAGCCTTAAAGAAAT